>CAUYON010077286.1:0-14234 GCA_963573935.1 Arctocebus calabarensis
CAGCCACATACACCTGAGCTGGCGGGTTCGAATCCAGCCTGGGCCCGCCAAACAACAATGACGGTTGCAACCAAAAAATGGCCGGGCATTGTAGCGGGCGCCTGTAGTCCCAGCTACTTGGGAGGTGGAGGCAGGAGACTCGCTCGAGCCCAGGACTTGGAGGTTGCTGTGAGATGTGATGACACGGCACTCTATCCAGGGCGATAGCTTGAGGCTCTGTCTCAAAAAAAAATAAATAAATAAATAAAAATAAAGTCATACGAGCTAACTTTCTTTCTTTGAAAGAAAGCACCTCTTTGGGGCGGACAATACTTATTATCCATTCTTCCTGCCTATTTTCTTTTTTAATTTCAAGTTAACATAAGGGTACAAACAACCAAGTCAAAATATCTGAATTTGGTATGTAGAGTCCCTCTTATACTTAAGTCCCGCACCCAAAAGGTGTCTCAAACACCCCACACCATGCCCATTCAGTGGGAGATCACACAACATAATATTTACCATTTTAACCATTCATAAGTATACAATACAGTGGTGTTAAATATAGTCACACTGTTGTATAACCATCACCACTATCTACACTCAAAATTTGTCATCATCCACAACAAAAACTCTGTATTCATTACATAACTCCTTCTTCCTCCTCACCCCGGCCCCTAGTAACCTCTATTCCACTTCCTGTGTAGATAAATTTGCCTATTCTGGGCACTTCATCTAAGTAGAATCATATATCATTTGTCCTTCTGTGTCTGGCTGTGTTGTTATATCCAGACATCATTCCTCTCTATGGCTGAATCATTATCCATTGGATACATATGCCATTTTCTATTTGTCCACGCATCTGCTGATGAGCATGTTTCGACCTTTTGGCTATTATGGATAACACAGCTATGGATACTGGAGTACAAACATCTGTATGAATCCCTGCTTTCACCCATTTTGAAGTGAAAATACCTTGGAGCAGAATTGTGGAATTATATGGTAATTCTACATCGTATCTTTTTTTTTTTTTTTTTTTTGCGACAGAGTCTCACTATGTCTAGCCCTTGGTAGAGTGCACAGCTCACAGCAACCTCCAACTCCTGGGCTTCAGTGATTCTCTTGCCTCAGTCTCCCGAGTAGCTGGGACTACAGGCACCCGCCAAAATGCCTGGCTATTTTTTGGTTGTACTTGTCATTGTTGTTTGGCAGGCCCAGGCTGGATTAGAACCCACCAGCTCTGGTGTATGTGGCTGGCGCCCTAACCGCTTAAGGTACAGGCGCCAAGCCTATGTTGGATCTTTTGAGAAATCGCTAAACTATTTCCCATAGTAGCTGCACCATTTTACACTACTACCAGCAATGCACCAGGATTCCAATTTCTCTACATCCTTGCCAACACTTGTCATTTTCCTTTTTTTTTCCCCTTACTGTAGTCATCCTAGCAGGTGTGAAGTGGCATCTCATTTTGGTTTGGGGGAAAACATTGCTAGACTTATCAATTACAGAAATGTGTATTTCGTGTGTCTTGGTTTCAACAAGTGTTTGACATCCCTTTGGACAAGAGGGGAGACATGGAATTGGATGATAGTAGATACATGTGATTGATTAGTTGATGAGAGAACTCTTTCTATACCAGGAATGAGATCAAAAATGATATGCCCCAGGTTGACCCTAATCTATCCAACACTGTAATTATTTTTAATCAACAATGTAGATAAAAGGCCAGGCATGGTGGCTCATGCCTATAATCCTAGCACTCTGAGAGGCCAAAGCAGGCAGATTGCTTGCACTCAGGAGTTCGTGACCAGCCTAAGCTAGAAGAAGACTCCATCTCTAAAAATAGCCGGCGTGGGTGGTGCCTGTGGCTCAAAGGAGCAGGGCGCTGGCCCCATATGCCAGAGGTGGTGGGTTCAAACCCAGCCCCAGCCAAAAACTGCAAAAAAAAATAGCTGGGCGTGTGGTGGGCGCTGGTAGTCCCAGCTCAGGAGGCTGAGCCAAGAGAATTACTTGAGCCCAAGAGTTTAAGGTTGCTGTGAGCTATGATGCCACAGCACTCTACTGAGGGTAAGGAAGTGATATTCTGTAAACAAATAATGTGGATAAAGACATAGAAGACATACAGGTCAAATCTGTAAAGCTAAAACCCTAGGGGAACAACTATTAAAAGTAATAAAAGAAAATCTCACAGACTTTGGCATTGGGTCAAAAGAAATTGATGAAGTTTACTAAGGAGGGCAGCATCTGTGGCTCAGTGAGTAGGGCACTGGCCCCATATACTGAAGGTGGAAGGTTCAAACCAGACCCTGGCCAAACTGCAACAAAAAATAGCCGGGTGTTGTGGCAGGCGCCTATAGTCCCAGCTACTTGGGAGGCTGAGGCAAAAGAATTGCCTAAGCCCAAGAGCTGGAGGTTGCTGTGAGCTGTGATGCCACAGCACCCTACCGAGGGCCACAAAGTGAGACTCTGCCTCTACAAAAAAAATTCTTTTGCCTCAGCCTCCCAAGTAGCTGAGACTACAGGCGCCCACCACAACACCTGGCTATTTTTCTGTTTTGCAGTTCGGCCAAGGCCTGGTTTGAAACTGCTACCTTCCCACCTTCGGTATATGGGGCCATGCCCTACTCGATGAGCCACAGGCACCACCCATGAGACTCTGTCTTTAAAAAAAAAAAATTACTGGCTCGACGCCTGTGGCTCAACGGGCTAAGGCGCCAGCCACGTACACTTGAGCTGGCGGGTTCGAATCCAGCCCGGGCCCACCAAACAACAATAACGGCTGCAACCAAAACATGACCGGGCTTTGTGGCGGGCGCCTGTAGTCCCAGCTACTTGGGAGGTGGAGGCAGGAGACTCGCTTGAGCCCAGGAATTGGAGGTTGCTGTGAGCTGTGATGTCACAGAACTCTATCCAGGGTGACAGCTTGAGGCTCTGTCTCAAAAAAAAAAAAAAATTACTAAGGAAAAATGGAAAGTTCCAACTGAAGTCTAAAAGAAAGCATCTCCCAAAATCTCGTGTCCACCCAGAATCTCAGAATGTGACTTTATTTGGAAATGGAGTCTTTGCAGATGTATTTCATTAAAATGACATCATATCAGGTTGGAGGAGGGGCACTAAATCCAAGATGGTTGATGTCATGCTAAGAAGAGCACTGTGCAGGGCGGCTCCTGTGGCTCAGCGAGCAGGGTGCTGGCCCCATATACCGAAGGTGGCGGGTTCAAGCCCGGCCTCGGCCGAACTGCAAAACAAAAAAATAGCCGGGCGCTGTGGTGGGCGCCTGTAGTCCCAGCTACTAGGGAGGCTGAGGCAAGAGAATTGCCTAAGCCCAAGAGCTGGAGGTTGCTGTGAGCAGTGTGACACCACGGCACTCTACCCAGGGCGATAAAGTGAGACTCTGTCTCTAAAAAAAAGAAGAGCACTGTGCATACACACACACACACACCCAGCCCAGCCATGTGAAGACGGAGGCAGAAATTGAGTGATGAAGTTGAAAGCCAAGGAATGCCAAGGATGGCTGGCAACCACCTGAATGAAGCTAAGAAGAGGCAAGGAAGGAACGTTCTCTAGAACCTTCAGCCCTGCCAACATCTTGATTTCAAACTTTTTTTTTCTTTTTGAGACAGAGCCTCAAGCTGTCACCCTGGATGGAGTGCTGTGGCATCACAGCTCACAGCAACCTCCAATTCCTGGGCTCAAGCGAGTCTCCTGCCTCCGCCTCCCAAGTAGCTGGGACTACAGGCGCCCACCACAACGCCCGGCCATTTTTTGGTTGCAGCCGTCATTGTTGTTTAGCGGCCTGGGCTGGATTCGAACCTGCCAGCTCAGGTGTACGTGGCTGGCGCCAAGCCTTTTTTTTAAGACAGAGAGTCTCGTTTTGTTGCCCCCGGTAGAGTTCTATGACGTCATAGCTCACAGCAACCTCCAGCTCCTGGGCTTAGGCGATTCTCTTGCCTCAGCCTCCCGAGTAGCTGGGACTGCAGGCGCCCGCCACAACACCTTGCTATTTTTTTCTTGCACTTGTCATTGTTGTTTAGCTGGCTCAGGCTGGGCTCGAACCAGCCAGCCCTGGTGTGGGTGGCCGGCGCTCTACTCACTGAGCTACGGGCGCCGAGCCTCAAACTTCTAATGTGACAGAATAAATTTCTGCTATTTGGGACCAAAAAAAAAGAAAAAGAAAACATGCCCCACGTTCTTTGCGTGAACCTCTTCATGTCCCTCGCCAGGGTTTTCTTGATCTCTCTATTTTCTGGATGTGCCTCATTCCCAAGTACGTTTCTCTGGGTCTGTCTCCTTCTTCCCTCCCCCTCCACCTTTCCAGAAGGATTACTTCTTCCTGAGGTGAGGCTTTCCTGGCCTCCTTTGGCCCCACATCAACAGGCCCTTTCTCCTGTGTCCAGCTGCCCTGGGGTTCAATACAAACATCAGTTACATTAAGAGGAAGAAAGTGGAACTGAAAGAAAGTTTGCCTAATTTGTAACATAAAAATGAGTTTCGATCCCAGTAGCTTATGTATTATTCTTGTGAGGACTGAATTTTACATCGATCACCTTTTCCATGCCAGTCGAGTGTGGAATACGGCGAAGTGAGAAATGTAATTGTGTAGACATAAAAAATTGCACTGCGATAACCATCATCGGGACGCTTTTCTCAAGATGCTATCTCTGTGTCCTTCAGAGCAATAAGGGTATCAATTGAGAATGTAACAGGGCGACTTCAATGTTATGCCTCGTTTACTTCTGGTAAGCCTAATGCGCTTCAGAGCTATTGCTCATGACATAAGTTTCTCTCAGAGAGGCTGGAAATGCTTCAAGACCATTAAAAGAAAATGCCAGCCATTGCTGCTGTTCAAATATTCTTCGACTTCTAATTTAAGGCCCCCGACACCTAAGAATGTAATTGTGTTATTCTCTCTGATAGCTGGAATCTATCCATGCCAAATGCCCGGGAATTATGCACTACTGGGGCTCCGGGAGTCCAGAAGACAAATGAGGTGGATAAAACATGTTATTTTGTACCGGCACGTTCAACGTTTGCGCTCCGTTATCATTTATGTGTTAAAATGTATTCAAAGACTAAAGTGCCTTAAGTGTCGTTCCTCAGCTGCATTGAAGAGGTTGGGAAAATGCATAAACCTTCTCAGGATCTAAACTTCCAAATCTGAGAGAGAAAGACTCACAGGCCTGGACTCAGAATTACATTCCACCCTGAATCTTCTCTAGAGTCGACTGTCCACTTTTGAATCAGAAGTTGTCATCTCGAGAAAGCAGTCCTGCCATAACTCACAATTCTCTCCCTGATGCGCAAGTAAGACCACAGTTTGATAAAAGGCGTGCTGGATCAGAAAAGGGCAATTTTAAAAGCAAATGCTGTGAAAGGTGACGCATCCCCGTCACACGGGGAAATGATTTCTGTTTAATGCCTGCCTTGAGAGGGATACACTTTAGGTTCAGGGACCTCATTGGCACATCAGGGCTGCGACTGGGACACAGTGCCAATTCAAACTGTCACATAGTACGGGGAGGGAAAAAAGCCCAAATCAGTTTCTATTCTTTAATAGAAAGCAATACTGTAGTTTAAATTAGCAAGGCGCTGCTGAACCGCTATTTAAAATGCGTTTGCACTGACATCCCAAGAAAGGATTTTTTTTTTCTTGTTTAATTGCACTGTCAGTGTGGAACGCTTTCACTTAAAACCATTCTGAGGTAGACCTTTTAATAGAAAGTGACAATTTAAATTGCCATGATAGCAGCATAAATGGTGCTTAAAGTCATTACTAAACTGATGTAGCAGTTGGCTCCAGACCAGTTTGTTAAAGCTGAAGAAAAGGTGTTAGGGGAAGGGAGGAAAGTAACTAAATGGTGAATCATTAATTCCTTTTATATTCATTGTAATAACATTAGCTGTGATGAAGTCATCTGGCTCCCAATGGAGGTAATGTACCTTTCTATTGAATTCCACATTAACCCATTCTAGCGCTGCCCTGATTAAAGCTTATTACCGAGGAACTGTACCAGTCACAGGCATCTATTTCTCTGTAGTTACTTTGTTTTCTTGTCTTCACTCCCATGGTCCAAAGAGAGGGACTGTAGCTGCCGTTTGCTGGTTTGAGTCTAAAACTCAAGTACTAGATTTATCCACAGCCTTTTTTTTTTGAGACAGAGCCTCAAGCTGTCACCCTGGATAGAGTGCTGTGGCATCACAGCTCACCGCAACCTCCAATTCCTGGGCTCAAGCGAGTCTCTTGCCTCCGCCTCCCAAGTAGCTGGGACCACAGTCACCCGCCATTTTTTTTTTTTTTTTTTTTTTTTTGGTTGCAGCCGTCATTGTTGTTTGGTGGGCCTGGGCTGGATTCGAACCCGCCAGCTCAAGTGTACATGGCTGGCGCCTTAGCCCGTTGAGCCACAGGAGCCGAGCCAACCACAGCCTTTCTTTACTCTTGCTGAAATAAGTTAGATTCTCCAAGCAGCCCTCAGAAATGACTCTCTCTCGCTTTCATGAAGAACATGCCATGTGGAATGAGGCTACCAGAGTGGTGCCACTGCTCAAACCCGATTGGTTTAAACAACCCCACTGGTTTGCTAAACCCACCTGGCAGCATCTCAAGAAAGGATTTGAAAGGATGGTGGCCCACCCACTGGGCCACCATCAAGTCTCAGGAGGCATGGGCTCTGTGAACCTGAAACGGAGCTCCTTGGTCAATTAAGGTTGAGTTTGACGTGTTGGGGGACAGTGGGAGGGATTGTGGCTGTGAGTTAGGGCCCACTCATTCGTCTTGGTTCTAAAACATACCCCCTTAAAAGTAACTTAATCAGGAGGTGTTTCAGGGGCAATAGGTAAACTAGTTTATTATAGGATTAGCATTTTACAACACGCTACACACTCCTTTTCACTATGAAAAAATTACCTCAAAGAGCCAACAATTGTAGTTGGGCTCACAGTAGGGAGAGTTCATACTTCACGTTTCAAACTTAAAACATTATATTTCGGATGGAGTTTCTGAATAGTCTCCTGAGGCTGTACAATTTAAGAGCCCTGGGAACAACTCTACACCCTTCAAATTTTCCCTAAATCAGACATTACAATTTCTGAAATTTCCATTATTCAAAATCCAAGGCATCCAGGGTAATCATCTAGGGGGTGACATTAGGGTATTAATTTGGGGTCTGGGAATGAGTTGCAGAGAGGCCATTAAAAACTCGAGTTTTGTGTGTACGTGTAGAAGTGCACAACTGAGCAGAGAAAGCTCATTTTTTTCACCAGGTTTGTATAGGAGTTTGAAAACCAAAATAGTTAAGAATTACTAGCCCAATCCTGCTTTACTAAAAGATTAGTAATTTCTAATTACTTAGAAAATCAAAGCCTAAAGAGATGGTTGACTTACCAAAGTCATGCTGATAGCTATTGGCCGCTCTACAGAATCCTGGCCTCTAGTTCTTAGTCCCAAACAATTTTTTATATTCTTCTTTCTGCAAAACAATAGATATTGCAATGCTGGACTTTTCTGAAAGCCACTCTCCTGGCAACCTCAACTCCCTCAGACACAACTCTCCTGACGGAAGCAAAAGAGGCCTCAGAGTCACTGAAATGACTGTCACGACATTCATGTATGCAGCAGCCATGGGAGATGGGTGTTCTCTGTGACACTGGGAAGCATTAAGGACCAGGTGACAGTCATTTGGGATCTTCCATTTAGACTGTGTAAGGCCCACAATGTTCTCAGAGGAGTATGGAGGAGCCTGAGAGGTCAATGTCGGCATCAGGCATGTGTGGGCCTGAATCCAGCTTAACTAAACTGAGGAAAATGAAAAGAGATGTGACCTGGCTGGGCACCAGTAGCACAGTGATTAGGGGGCCAGCCACATGCTCTGGGGTTGGTGGGTTCGAACCTAGCCCAGGCTTGCTAAACCAAAAAAATAGCCGGGCGCTGTGGCAGGCGCCTGTAGTCCCAGCTACTCGGAAGGCTGAGGCAAGAGAATCGCTTGAGCCCAGGAGTTTGAGGTTACTGTGAGCTGTGACTCCACAGCAACATAGTGAGACTCTGTCTCAATTTTTAAAAAAGAGAGAGAGAGAAAGAGAGAGAGAGAGAGATGTGACCTGGTTATACCCTGAAGTTTGTGAAAAAGTTCATGCTGGTTACAATGAACCTGAAAAGCTGTGCAGAACTTGGAATTTATGAAGTGTTTTCACAAGCTTTGCCTCATGTGGTCCACACGGAAGTCCTGTGAGATAGGTATATGGGTTGACACTATTCTCCCCATTTACCAGATGAAAAAATTGAGGCTTTGTGAAGCCAAATGAATGGCTCCCAATCACATAATTAATAAATAGTGAGGCTCTGGCTAGCAATCAGACATTTTGACCTTAGTCCAATGGCCTCCTAATATACCATGATACCTATCAAATACAGTGGAAGAGATCCTTTTGTGGTTCATAATTGTGATGATTGGTTTCTACTCTATTACATGAAATACACCCCTTTTAAACCTTGTCATGATGCCAGCACAGTGCCCATCCAACATAAAAAAAGGAGGGGGAAAGTCAGGGATATCTGAGCCCCCGAGAAAATTTCAGAATTCTCCCTTTTCAGAATGGAAAGAATAATACAGTTTAGGGCTCTATTCCTAAACCAGTTAGGCTTGGCCTCAGCTGTTTTTCTTGCATTAATCCAGGACTGTCACTCAATGAAACCCCCCCTCCATACAACTGGATTGTCCAGCTGCTCCTGAGTAAGGTGGGCCCAGCCCCTGCCTGGATCAATGGCACCCTGACCAAGCCTGCCACCTCCACATCCCACAGCAATTGCTTCTGAGCACACCACTTCACGCCAAAGTGGATGCTGAGCTTGAGTCCTTGGAATGGCTCCAATATTACCAATGTCTTACAGCACGAGTTATTGGGGTCGTTGGTGTAGATTTTGTCTTCCCAACTAGAGTGGAAGCTCCTTCAGGTCCGGGGCCTGGTTTTACTCGCCTTTGATTCTCCATGGTGTCTAGGGCCAGTAAACCGCGTCCAATAAATGTTTGTTCTCAGCAAATATTTAATTGTCTGATTGGCAAATGTCCTATTCTGTAATCAAGTCCTTGGGCCAAAAAAAACATCAAAACTTCTCAGTGCCTCTGCCCACCCTGATCCTGACTCTGACAGACTTATTTTCTCAGCCAGTGACACACACTTGACACCTTCTCCCTACAGTCAAGAGCAGGGGCCCTGGGGTGCCTTGGTTCAATCCTATATTGGCTGAGTGAACTCAGGCAAGCTATTCTCCTCTTGTTTCCTACCTGTGAATTGGGGATGATGAGGACAGTAATAATTCTTGTTGCTTTGGGGTGCTATGGGAATGGTAAGTAAACTGCTGGAGCACATAGACTGCGCTAGATAAGAACAAACTGCTATGACCACAAGTTTAGGACCAGAACTGCCTGTGGAAATGTGATCTCCAGTCCACAAACATGGGCTTTCCTCTCGCCCGTCAGTTGAGTTTAAAGTATATAAAAAGTAGATTCTAAAAATCACCTCTCAAGAAGAGGAAATGAGAGTTTAACAATCGTTTGTCTGGAAACATTTTCCTTCCTCTTCAAGATGGGTCTTTTCAAAGGGAATATTCGGTGACTCAGTTGAGCGGTTAGAGGCACCAGTCGTGCCGTATTTCACTCAGTGGCAGCAAGTCATCTTAGTCCAGTCACAGCACTGAGAATTTTCTGATGCCTGGTTCAAACTGTCAGGAACTTTGTAGACTTGAGCAGGTGTCATTTGGGGGACCACGTCACTATCATTCATCCATTCATTCAATCAATCACTCATACACTAATTTATTCATTTATTCATTCATTCGTTTAAAAAATATTCAGTGACTACTATATGTTAGACATTACAAAATTTAACTACTGGTTTGGCGCCCGTAGCTCAGCGGCTAGGGCGCCGGCCACATATACCAAAGCTGGCAGGCTCGAATCCAGCCAGGGTGTGCCAAACAACAATGACAACTACAACCAAAAAATAGCCAGGCTTTGGGACAGGCACCTGTAGTCCCAGCTACTTGGGAGGCTGAGGCAAGAGAATCGCTCAAGCCCAAGAGAAACAGAACCAATAGGATGACCAGAGAGAGAGGGAGAGATTGAAATCTGCAGGGCAGGCCAGCAGGCTGGAGACCTAGGGAAGGGTTGATGTTTCAGTTCAAGTCCAAAGGCAGTGTGGAGGCAGAATTCCTTCTTCCTGGAGGAACTTCCGTCTTTTTTTCCTCAAGGCCTTCAACTGATTGAATGAGGCCCACTCCCATTCTGCTTTGCTCAAAGTCTCCTGAGAAGGTGACTTTTGAGCGAAAAAAATCTGTAGAAGATGGGGAAGTCAGTCACGCAAATAAATATCGGGGAAAAAAAGAAATCCAGATAGAGTGAGAAGCAAGTGCAAAGGCCCTGAGGTAGAGGTGCGCCAGACATGTCCCTGGAGAGAAAATCAGGTGGAATCTAATGGAGCAGAGATCAGAAGTCCAGGGGGCAGGTCACATGGGACTTTGTAGGTATTAATAAGGATTTGGGTGTTATTATCCATAAAATCGAGGGCATATTGGAACCAAGGAGTAACATGATCTGACTTACGTTTTAACACGTGTACTGGCCACTGCCTTGAGAGAAGCACAGAGGTGAGCAAGGACAGAAGCAGAGGGAGGCTACTTCAAATCACCCAGGTGAGAGAGGATCGTAGTTTAGGTTTTGGTAACAGGCAGAGGTAGGCAGAAAGGTCAAGGGAAGCAGTTGAATTCTATTTATACTGTCTGAAGACTTGACGTAGCCAAGAATATTCACTGCCAGACTGGATATGGGTTATGAAGAAAAGAAAGGAATCAAGGATGGCACCAAGCTCCTGAAACAGTGAAGCTGCCATTAACTGAGGTAAGGAAGTTTCCAGTAGCAGCTGGGAGTGCCAGAGAGTACATATCAAAGACTGTTTGGGACAAGTAAGTGAGGTGCCTAACACACATCCAAGTGGGGATGTCAATTAGGCAGATTTGGAGGGGCATAGTTCCAGGCTGGAGATGGAAAGTGGGGAGTTATCAACATATAGATGGAATTTAAAGCCCTGAGACACTCAATGAGATCACCTAGAAAGTGAGGGGAGATACAAACAAGGTTTAAGGACTAAACCTCGGGGCACTTCAACACTTGGAATTTGGGGAATAAGGAGGAACCAGCAAATGGGACAAGAAAGAGTAATCAAAAAGAGAAGACAGGGGGCAGCGCCTGTGAATCAAAGGAGTAGGGTGCTGCCCCCATATACCGTAAGTGGTAGGTTCAAACCCAGTCCCGGCCAAAAACGGCAAAAAAGAGAGAGAGAGAGAATACAGGGGCAATGCAGGTAGCTCGGTGGGTAGAGCACTGGCCACACACAAAGGGGCTGGTGGGTTGGATCCCAGCCCAGGCCTGCTAAACAACAATGACAACTGCAACCAAAAAACAGCCAGGAGTTGTGGCAGGCGCCTAGAGTCCCACCTACTTGGGAGGCAGAGGCAAGAGAATCACTTAAGCCCAAGAGTTTGAGGTTTCTGTGAGCTGTGACGCCATGGTACTCTACAGAGGGCAACGTAGTGAGACTCTGCCTTACAAAAAAAAAAGAGAGAGAAGACAGTCTGACACAGTGGTTCATGCCTAGTCCCAGCTACACAGGAGGCTCAGACAGGAGGATCACTTGACCCTGGGGGTTCAAAACTGCATAGAGCTGTGATCACTTCTGTGAATAGCCACTACTCTCCAGCCTGATGACACAGCAAGACCCTGTATCTAAATAAAATAAAATAAATAAGTAGAAGACAAAAGTGGTGAATGGCGTGTTGTGGGAGCCAAGGAACAAAGCATTTCATGGAGAAAGTGATTAACATTAAATGCTGTCACCGAGGACTGAGAAGTAACCACAGACTTAGCAATGTGGAGGTCTTTTGCAACTAGGATAGTTGCAGAATAGAGATGGGGACAAAATCTGGCTGGGTGGGTTCATGGGAGAATAGAAGCAGAGGAATTAGAGAGAATGAACAGAAGTAACTCTTACTTAATATAGAAGACATAACAGCACATGTGTGTGCTAATGAGAATGACCCAGTAAGTAAGAGAAAATCAGTGCTGCAGTAGACAGGGGAGAATTGCCACAGCCATGTTCTTGAGAGGGGATGGAATATGACGCACAGGTAAGGAGACTGTCATTGGCCAGGAGCATAAATAAGTCATTCATCTCATTGGAGAGGAAGTGGAGGATACGGATCCAATGCATGTGGGAGGGCGGTTGCTGTGCTGGGAACTTGTGGGTGTTCTGATTATTTCCATTTTCTTTGTGGAGTAAGAAGCAAGATCAAGCTCAGGTGAGAGAGTGAAGATATGGGAGGAGAGGTTGGAGGTTTGAAGAGAGAGTTTAAAAATATCCAGTACACAATTTTGCTTGAATTTCTGTGAATTGAAAGCAAGCTCGTTATTTAGTAGTTAGAGCACAGCACGTACAAAGCACAGGAGGGAGCGAACTCAAAAGCTTAAGTTCAAGGTAAGCGCAGTGTTCACAGAAGGTAGGGAAGGGATAGAGCTCAACAGATGCCAAGATGCCTGCAGCCAGACAGGAGGTACCCCAAGTGGACAAAAAGCATACCAGATGAGGACTGGGGATACCAGTAATTCACTGTGTTGGCCAGAGATACCTCCTGTTGTGAGGTCTGCCACTGCCTCCAGGGAATGATAGATGAAGAACATTCTCTCCAGCCTCCCCATTTGCTACCTTCAAAAGGAAGAGAGGATATAGAGGGTCAGGGAGGCTGAGAAAAAACATTTGTTTAGAGGGCTCCCCATCTCTGAGTGGTTGGCCCAGTTCCTCCATTAACACAGACAACATGGCACTGGTGTGGGCCAGGGGAATGCTATGTGGAAGAAGAGAAGAATGACCTGCTTTTCCAGGAGCTCCTTGTGCAAGAAGTCTGTGATTCTCAAGTACGATCTCCAACCAGCCCTGCTGGTTTCACCTGGGAAGTTGTTAGAAATGCAGATGCTTCCCAGCTGCTTGGGAGGCTGAGGCAAGAGACTCCCCTAAGCCCAGGAGTTGGAGGTTGCTGTGAGCTGTGTGATGCCACGGCACTCCACCCAGGGCGATAAAGTGAGACTCTGTCTCTACAAAAAGAAAAAAAAAAAAAGAAAGAAAGAAAAAGAAATGCAGATGCTTAGGTCCCATCCAAAACCTACTACTATATACTTAATACTAATATGAGGCTACTAGACAATCTAATGCATCCCACGTAATAGAAAAACTCAAATCAATTCAAGGGGGGGGGGAATGAGAGCAGGCAGCGAGGAGGAAGGAGAGGGGTGGGTGTGCTCCCACTTAACGGGCACAATGTTAGGGTGTACAGCACATCTCTTGGGGGCAGGACACATTTATAAGAGGGACTCTACCTAACAAATGTAAGCATTGTAACCTACTTCCTTGTACCCTGAAATTAACCTCAAACAGGCTTGGTGCCTGTGGCTCAACCAGCTAAGGCGCCAGCCATGTACACCTGAGCTGGCGGGTTCGAATCCAGCCCGGGCCCGCCAAACAACAATAATGGCTGCAACCAAAAAATGGCCGGGCGTTGTGGCTGGTGCCTGTAGTCCCAGCTACTTGGGAGGCAGAGGCAGGAGGCTCGCTTGAGCCCAGGAATTGGAGGTTGTTGTGAGCTGTGATGCCACAGCACTCTATCCAGGGTGACAACTTGAGGCTCTGTCTCAAAAAAAAAACGAAAAAAGAAAAACAAATTAACCTGAAACAATAGTAATAATAAAAAAAAACTACCAAAAAAAAAAAAAACACAACCTATTGCTATGATTTGAAGGTGCCCCCAGCAAAATTCATGTTGAGACTTAATCCCCATTGTGGGGTGGCACCTGTGGCTCAAGGAGAAGGGCGCCAGCCCCGTATACTGGAGGTGGCAGGTTCAAACCCAGCTCTGGAAAAAAAACTGCAAAAAAAAAAAAACCAACAATCCCCATGGTGGTGTTATTAAGAGGTGGGGTTTAACTTTAAGAAGTGATTAAGCTATAAAGGTTCTGCCATCATGAACCAATTAGTGCCTTATAAAAGGAATGAAAGGAAGAAACTAGTTTCTATGCCCTTTTTGCTACTCTACTTTCTGCCATTTAAAGATGCTGTCATGGCTTGGCGCCTGTGGCTCAACGGGCTAGGGCGCCAGCCACGTACACCTGAGCTGGCGGGTTCGAATCCAGCCCCAGGACCCGCCAAACAACAATGAC
>CAUYON010077288.1:0-36667 GCA_963573935.1 Arctocebus calabarensis
GCTTTACCTCTTTTATGTTTACATGGATGGAGCTGGAACATATCCTACTTAGTAAAGTATCAAGAATGGTAGAAAAAATATCCAATGTACTCAGTACTATTATGAAGCCAATTTACAATCACTCACACTTTCATATGAAGAATGGATCACAACTATGGCCAAGGATGAAGGAGGGAGGAGGTTGGGGATGAGAGCAGAGAAGGAAGGTCAGACTGAGGGAGAGTGAATGGTGGGATCACACCTATGGCGCATAATGCAAGGGTACATGTCAGATTTATTAAGTATAGAGTATAAATGTCTTAACACAATAATTAATTAAATGAGATGAGGTTTATATTAACCATTGTGATGTATACACTCCTAATTCTATATGAAATCAGCACATTGTACCCCATACATGCACTATTGTATATATGAGTTATGATTTAATAAAAAAATGAAAAAATTAAAATGAAATAATATCCAAAAGTAGCCAAGAAGCAGAAAACAAAAAAGTAATAAGATAGAAATAATAATCCACTAGCAAGAGTAAGAAAAAAATGAATGACAATACCAAGTCCTAATATGACAAATGAAAGAGCAGACCCTGCTTGTTTATTGGCTGGAATAAAAAGAAAAAGTAAAGAAATGAAAGAGGATATAACTATAAACAGCAGAAAAGTTAAAATACGGTGAGGGATATTATAAAAAATGCTATATGCATAAATTTAACAAGTTAGTAAGCTGTACTATTTCTTAGAAACTACAACCTACCAAATTTTCCCAAGATGGAATCACTAACATGAGAATATTGTAACTATTAAGGAAATTAAATTCATATTTTAAAACCTACTGCTCTCTCTCAAGCTCAGATGTCACCTTTTTAAACAATCTCTTCTAGAAAAAAAGAAAAGAAGGCAATATAGTAGAAGCTTTGTAAGTTGAACACATAAGGAAATATGACAAACTGGGCAACATCTGGAAGGGGCCAAGATAAGATACTAAGCCTATGGTATTGATAGGTCCACATACTTTACTTTCCAGCTTTTACTAGAAAATTTCATACAAAATCATACATAATCAAAATATGTTAAAATCCTACATACAGTACCATGCAAAATCAATACATTTATTATTTTCTAATGGTTTAATCATTCTGAAAAAAATAAAAAATCAATGTCGGTCTTTTTCTTACTCTTTAAATGTAAGTGGAGAAAACACTCTCAATGCTGGCTACACCACTTAGCATACCTGAGAATTTTTCCACAGCAAATGACTTCAACTACAGTATCAGATGCCTGACAACCTCTTCTTTTGGAGTCTCTGCAATTTCTGTGTCATCTTCACTTGCTCCTTTCACTGCACCAGCTTTTTCATGCACTTGTACACTGGTCTGTACTTTGGTCAATATCATCTGGAAAATTGCTTCTGAGTCAGGTTCATTGCAGATTACCCACCTCATCATTTATTGTAACATAACCTTCAAAAACTATTCGTTTGAATTCTGCCATGGGAAATGGATTATCTCATGGGGCCAAAACATTATGCTTTGGGGTTGTGACAAATCCAACTTACTTGAAACACTTGTGTATTGTTTCTGGTTGAATTTTATTCTAAAGCAGATGTGATCCAGAGGGCAACATCCACTGCATTAACTGATGCAACAGATGAAGTTGCTTCTACAGGTGGACCACAGGTTGTTCTTTAGTAATGACCCACTACAGAAGCTGGGCTTAACATTGTACTTTAAATGTTTTGATGTTGCCATGGTCAAGAGATTGGTTTTTTTAGGTAGTGTTTGGAGGCAGAAATTTCAGTGTCATGTTAAAGAGATGATTCACTTGTTGGGGACCAGAAAAGCTGCCTATTGTCAGTAAAACAGACCATTTCTTCTTTATTTCTCAGTCAATACCCCTCATCCACTTCTCAAATAGGGCACCAGTCATCTAGGAGCATTTGTTTGATCTCCAAGTGATAGAGACGTCATCAAGCTTCACTTTACATTCTTGAATGTACATAGCTTTGCCAATTTACCAGGCACCAAAGGCTTTAGTTTCTCTTCACTTGAGCTAGCACACAGCAGAATTCTGAAATGTTCTTTGGAAATTTTTCCACTCTTTCATTTGTCACCCTTCATGACAAGACTCCTCTGAGGCATTGCCTTGAAAAGAGTCTACACTTATCATCATTGAAGATGTCATCATCATCGGCCGGCACATGTAGCTCAGTAGAAAGATGGAAAGCTTCCCTCAATGAAGTCAATCAATCCATAGTGAGAAGATTCAAAGTTAACACCTAGATCTACGGGCCAATGATCCAAGAAGTTGCAAAATTTTGCACAGAATTCAGGGTGGCAGATTTCTAAGCATTAAGTGGTTGGCTCTAGAAATTTAAATTTCAAAAAGAAATCTCCCAGAAGGTCTATGTGGGGAATCCAAATAAGGTCTAGTAGAAATTGTAGAAAAGTTCATTTAAAAGTTCCCAGACTTCCCCAATGAGTTCAAAGATGATGAAATCTTTTTTTTTTTTAAGTAATTTTTTTTTTTTTGAGACAGCATCTCACTATGTTGCCCTAGGTAGAGTGTTGTGGCATCACAGCTCACAGCAACCTCATGTGGCCAGTTAGGACACTGGCCACATACACTGAGGCTGGAAGGCTCGAACTCAACCCAAGGCAGTTAAAATAACAGTGACAGCCGCAACAAAAACAACAAAATAGCCTGGCATTGTGGCAGGCACCTGTAGTCCCAGCTACTTGGGAGGTTGAGGGAAAAGAATCACTTGAATCCAAGAGTTTGAGGTTGTTGTGAGCTGTGATGCCATGACACTCTACCTAGGGCAACATAGTGAGATGCTGTCTCAAAAAAAAATTAATTAAAAAAATATTTCATCATCTTCTTCTCATTGGAGAAGTCTGGGAACTTTTTGATGAACTTTTCTACAATTTCTACTAGAACTTATTTGGATTCCCCACACAGACCTTCTGGGAGATTTCTTTTTGAAATTTAAATTTCTACAGCCAACCACTTAATGCTTAGAAATTTACCATCCTGACGTTCTGTGCAAAATTTTGCAGCTTCTTGGATCATTGGCCCGTAGATTCAGGTGTTAACTTTGAACCTTCTTACTATGGATTCATTGACCTCTTTGAGGGAAGTTTTCCATCTTTGCTGCTATAAGTGTCTGCTTTCTTTACCATTATCTCTTCAAGTGCTCTTGTTTACATTTTTAGATATTGCTAACTGTGGTATTGCCAAAATATGCCGGCATCATTCTTTGGTTGCTTTCCAGAAAATGTAGAAAATCACGCTTTGCTTTCAATGTCGGCTCCTGGAGTTCTTTTCTTTAGGCCGTCATGTCTTGACTAACTGTGAATTTTTTCAATAATTATAGGATGTACCTACAATTCAGATCAGTCCTTCACATTGAAAAAATCTCCCATAACACGTGATAAACAATAGGACATTAGACCTAATCTGACACGTAGTAATAATAAAATGTGAAACAAGAATTTATACTAAAGAATAAATAATACAACTAAGTACTTAAATAATATAACTAAGTACCTTCCACTCTTTCATGTAGAATAGACACAATTGGTTAAGTTATAGAAGACAAGTTAATATTATGTGTCACCACCCAAGTGGTCAAGACACAACTTATAGAAGTGATCAATATATAAAAGTCAATCTTCCATTGGTTATGTATAGTGCATATGTGGTCTATAAAAATTAGGTCAACTTAAGGCAGTGGTCAATGTAGGGAGGTGTTATGGAGGTTCTGCTGTGCTTACTGAACCATGTTTAATCCAGTATTATATCAATAATGGGAAGAAGGACTATATATTACTCCTTTTTGTGAGAATAGACCAAAAAAAAAAATCTCAACAAAATATTAACAAATTAAAGGAGGCAATGGGATTTCCCCCCCGCCCCCAGGAAGGCAAGGCTGGTTCCATATTTGAAAATCAATCTACAATATCCAATATATAAGATAGGAGAAATCTTTGCTACTCGTGGTTTCACAAATAATTCTTGAATATAACACCAACATCATTATCTATAGAAAAACTATACTAATAACTTTTCCTTATATGGGAAAAAAAAGAAGTATTCCAAAAAACACTCTCTCCCTTTCTTTTGGTGAATATCTTATATAACAGCAAGTAGAAAATATAAAAATTAAATTATCAATAACTTAAAGATCTTGTACAAATTAATTATCAATATTAATAGTTTTGTCATGATTTTTAATAAATTTTAAAAAAATCAAACTGAATTTATAATGTTAAGTAATGAAAATTATTCTTAAAATGCTGATGCAGTTACTGTTCCCAATCCTAACTTTTTCAAAAGTTTTAGGCCTGCCAATCCAATGAAATTTTATAGCTGAATGAAAAATGATTAATATATAAAATAAACAAAATGGCATGAATGAATAAACTGTATAAAATATTTATTTCCTACGTTAAATATATTTAAAGTTATGTACTCAGAGATAGACATGTAGACATATACATAAAGGATATGGACATATATGTGGCTATATATGGACACATAAATGCATGATTCATATTTATAGATGATTGATACCCATCATTCTGAATAATCTTTGAAGGAAAAATGATATTGTGATAAAGAATTTTTCAATTAAAATATATGTTCAAAGAGTTGAGAAATTAAAAAAAAAAAAAAAGAAACTGCATCTGAGGAAGTCTAGATATTGGAAATCTTACTAACAAAGGTTTTTCATTAGCTATTATAAATATGTTCGAAGAATTATGGGAAACCATGTCTAAAAAACTAAAGGAAAGTGTGAGAATGATGTCTCACAAAATGGAAAATATCAATAAAGAGATTAAAGTAGAAAAAAAAACCAATAAAAATTCCGAAAGAAATAATTAAATAGAAAGACTCAACAGCAGGTTTCAGCAGGTAGAAGAATTAATCAGTGAACTTCATCATAGGCCAATTTCTGGAAAATAGAAAGAAAAAAGAATGAACAAAGTTTTACACAGCAGCAGGATACCATAGAAGTCTCAGAAGGAAAGGAGTGAGAAAAGGGAGAAAAAGTAATATTTGAAGAAAGAACAGTTAAAAGTTTCCCAAATATGATGAAAAATAATACTGTACACCAAGAAACTCTAAGTAGGATAAAAATAGCACTAGGAATGGATTAACTTCATTAGCGAGTTAGTGTTTAATTTTATAACTGTGTGCTTTCAAGAATTCTTATTTATAATTGAGTTACTTGAGTTTTTTTTGTCTTTGTTATCTCACTCCATAGAGAAAAATTATGTTTTCATAGTGTAAGGGAAAGGGAAGGGATACACAGAAAAAGAAAACTATTGACCAAAATGAATACAGATGTAAAAATCCTCAACAAAATACTAGCAAACCAAATCCAACAATACATCAAAAGGATAATTCACCACGATCAAGTGGGCTTCATCCCAAGGATGTAAAAATGGTTCAACATACACATGTCTATAAATGTGATATGCCACATAAACAGAATTAAAAACAAAAATCTTATGATAATCTTGACAGATGTAAAGAAAGCATTTGATAAAATCCAGCATTTCTTCATGATTAAAACCCTCAAAAAACAACTCAGCATAGAAGAAACATACTTTAAATTAATAAAAGTCATATATGAAAAACTGACATATTGAATAAGGAAAAGTTGAAAACATTCTCCCTAAGAACTGGAATAAGACAAAGATGCCCACAATCACCACTTCTATTCAGCATAGTACTGGTACTCCTAGCCAGTGCAATCAGGCAAGAAAAGAAAATAAAGGGCATCCAAATTAGAAAAGAGGAAGTCAAATTATTTCTGTTTGCTGATGATATGATTTATATGTAGGAAACCCAAAGCACTCCTCTAAGAGACTCTTAGATTTAATAAAGTGAGTTCATTAATCTCAAGTTATAAAATCAATATACAAAAATACATTTCTATACACCCAAAATAGACAAGCAGACAATCAAATCAAGAACTCATTTCAATTTACAATAGCAGCAAAAAATACAAAAAAAAGACAAAATACTTGGGAATATATTTAACCAAAGAGGTGAAAGATCTCTACAAGAAGAACTACAAATCACTAATGAAAGAAATTATAGATGACAGAAACAAATGGGGAAACATCCGAAGCTCAGGGATCAGAAGAATCAATATCATTAAATGACCATATTGCCCAAAGAAATCTACAGATTTAATATAATTCCTATGAAAATACCATCATCACTTTTCAAAGAATTAGAATAATAATGCTAAATTCCATATGGAATCAAAAAAGATCCTAAATATCTTATCAAAATGAATCCTAAGCAAAAATGAGAAACAGAGAGATAATATCACCTTACTTCAAATTGTACTACAAGGTTACAGTAACAAAAAAACATGATATTGTGGTAAAAGTAGACACATAGATCGACAGAATAGAATAGAAATCCCAGAAATAAGACCATATACTTACAACCAACTAACTGATCTTTGACAAAGTAGATAAAAATATACACTAGAAAATGTTTTCCAGTGGTGCTGGAAAATCAGACAGCCAAAAGCAGAAGAATGAAACTGGATCCCTATTTCTCACCACATACAAAAATTAACTCAAGATGGATTAAATACTTAAATGTAAGACCTGAAATAATAAAAATCCTAGAAGAAAAAGGTAGGAAGGCAGTGCCTGTAGCTCAGTGGGCAGGGCACCAGCCACATACACTGAGGCTGGTTTGTTCAAACCCAGCCCAGACCAGCTTTAAAAAACCAACAATGACAACAACAAAATAGCTTGGCTATTATGGCAGGCACCTGTAGCCTCAGCTACTTGGGAGGCAGGAGAATCGATTAAGCTCAAGAGTTTGAGGTTGCTGTGAACTGTGACCCCACAGCACTCCACCCAGGGTGACAGCTTGAGACTCTGTCTCAAAAAAAAAAAGTTCCAGAGCAAGATGGTGGCTGAGTAACAGCTTCCTTGCAACTGGGCACAGTGAGACTGGGGAGAGAAGACTTCAGGCATCTCTGGATGGTGGGACCTGCCCAGAAACATCCCTTTGGGGACACAGGGAGACAGTGTGAGACTTCTGGACCCCCTGAGGAAGGCAAAAGCAGTGGAGAACTGGCAAGTGGTTGCATGTGTTCATTGGGTCTAATCCTGACGGCAGCTGTAGGTACAGCAGCAGTGAGATTGCAAACTGGAAAGACCTTACCTGTGAGCTGTTTGGGTTTTTTTGGACTTGGCACTCAGTTGGAATACCTTGGGAAAACTTGAGCAAGAGTGCGGCGGTCTTTGAGTGTTGTCTAGGGTCCCAGACTGAGCCATTGAGCCAGAAGGAGCTTCCAATGTTTGGTTGTGGGCTGTGTGGAGCCATTGTGGGAGAACTTCCCTGGCAAGCTCCACCCTCAGGGTTGCAGAACAAGCATCAGGTGGGAGCGAGTAATCTAGTGACTGAGCAGCCTAAAGGCGGAGACTGAGATGCTTTGCAGCCTTAGCCCTCAGGGGCATACGGTGAGACTGGTTTTGGCACACTGGGTAAGTGGATAGCCCCTTAAGGGGTAATCCCAGAAACAAGCACTTTTCTGGGAAAGTTTTGCTTAGCTCAAGTTAGCAATTTAAAGTGCCTTCGAAGCAGGCTGAGGAGGATTTAGGCTCTCCACCCTGCAGGGTTTGAGAAATCATTAGAGGCCTCTAGTCTCCATTTCGTACACCCATATCAGCACTGTGATTAACATACCATACCCCAGAAGGTCACCTATTGCCCAGACAATATTCAGCAAGATATATATACTGCTTTGTTTTGTTTCGTGTTGTTTTGTTTTGTTGTTTGTTTGTGTTTTTGTTTTTAATTTCAACATTTTCCTTAAAGATTTTTCTTTTCTTTTTTCTTTCTTTTATTTCTTCATTTTTCTAGTTTAAATATAATTTTCCATTGTAGCCTTTTTCAACAACTAGAATTTCATTTTTGCTAGTGTTTCTACCCCTATTATTTGTTTTTTTCCCCAATTTTATCCCTTAAAGTTTTCAGTGTGCTTGTTTTGGTTTGATTTATTGCATTTTTCTCTTTCCTCTCTACCTGGTGGAGGTGGGGTACTGTGTCCAAATAGGCTGGCAAAGAGCTGCTGACCTAACCACCCAACCAGGCACCCCCAGAGGTTGGAGCTTCTTAAGGTTGGGTCAAAATACCTTACTGTACACCTATATTGCTCCTGTCCTCCTCTTTCTGTGCCTCTCTTCTATCTGTCAATGGTTGCTTCTACCCACCCCCTCTCCTTTCTCCTTTTTCTTTTCTTTTTTTTTTCTTTCTTTCTTTTTTCCCTTCTTGCTCTTCAGTCTTTTCATCCTTCTGGTCCTGTATCAAAAGGACTCATCAAAACCGTACTCCAGAGGCTTGGCAACTTAAAGAGCAGGAGGAAGTGAAAGGAAAATTAGGGCAAGGAAACAGATACAAGAAAACACTCATGAGGAAGAATCAGCAGAAAACTCCTGGCATCATGAAAAACCAGTCCAGAGCAACCCCCGCAAGTGACTGTGAAGTAGCTACTATAGAGGATTCCACCTATAAGGAAATGTTAGAAATGATAGAAAAGGAATTTAGAATACAGATTATGAAAATAATGAAGGAAATGAAAGAAACAATGAAGGAAACTGCTGATAAAGTGAAAAATAACCAAAAGGAAATCCAAAAACAGAATCAAATAAGAGATGAACGATATGAGGAATATAAAAAGAATATTGAAGAGCTGATGAAATGGAAGCAGTCAATAAGGGAACTTAAAGATGCAATAGAAAGTATCAACAACAGATTACACCATGCAGAAGAAAGAATCTCAGAGGAAGAGGACAAAGCTCTTGAGATAACTCATATAGTTAAAGAGGCAGAAAAGAAGAGAGAGAAAGCAGAACATTCACTGACAGAATTATGGGACTTCATGAAGCGTTCAAACATACGAGTTATAGGTATCCCAGAAGGGAAAGAAGAATGCCCTAGAGGAATGGAAGCCATACTAGAAAATATTATAAATAAAAATTTCCCCAAAATCACCAAAGATTCTGACACACTCCTTTCAGAGGGATATCAGACCCCAGGTCACCTAAACTCTAACCGAGCTTCCCCAAGACATATTGTGATGAACCTGTCCAAAGTCCAGACAAAAGAAAAGATTCTTCAAGTTGCCAGGAGTTAGTGCCATTTGACTTACAGGGGCAATTCTATCAGGGTGACTGCAGACTTCTCTAAAGAAACTTTCCAAGCAAGAAGACAATGGTCATCTACCTTTAATCTACTTAAACAGAATAATCTCCAGCCCAGAATTCTATATCCTGTGAAGCTAAGCTTTAAAATTGACGGAGAAATCAAATCATTTACTAATATACAAACATTGAGGAAATTTGCCACAACAAGACCAGCTCTACAGAAAATACTTCAACCTGTTCTACACACTGACCATCACAATGGATCAACAGCAAAATAAGAACTCAGAAATTAAAGGACATAACCTAACTTCCACACTGATGCAAAAGATAAAACTAAGCAATGGACTCTCACAAAATAAGATGAATAGAACACTACCACACTTATCAATTATCTCAATAAATGTTAATGGCTTGAATTCCCCACTGAAGAGGCATAGATTGGGTAACTGGATTAAAAAAGCACAAGCCGGCTCAGCGCCTGTGGCTCAGTGGGCTAAGGCGCCAGCCACATACACCTGAGCTGGCGGGTTCGAATCCAGCCCGGCCCGCCAAACAACAATGACGGCTGCAACTGAAAAATGGCCGGGTGTTGTGGCGGGCGCCTGTGGTCCTAGCTACTTGGGAGGTGGAGGCAAGAGACTCGCTTGAGCCCAGGAATTGGAGGTTGCTGTGAGCTGTGATGCCACAGCACTCTATCCAGGGTGACAGCTTGAGGCTCTGTCTCAAAAAAAAAAAAAAAAAAAGCACAAGCCATCCATTTGTTGTCTGCAGGAAACACATCTAGCTTCAAAAGACAAATTAAAACTCCAAGTTAAGGGTTGAAAGACAATTTTTCAGGCAAATGGAATTCAGAGGAAAAGAGGAGTTGCAATCTTATTTTCAGATACATGTGGATTTAAAGCAACTGAAGTCAAAAAAGACAAAGATGGTCACTTTATATTGGTCGAGGGAAAAATACAACAAGAAGATGTTTCAATTCTAAATATTTATGCACCCAAGTTAAATGCTTCCAGATTCTTGAAACAGACCTTATTCAGTCTGAGCAATATGATATCCTATAACACCATAATAACAGGGGACTTTAACACTCCTCTTACAGAGCTGGACAGATCCTCTAAACAGAAATTAAACAAAGATAAAAGAGACTTAAATGAGACCCTAGATCAACTGTGCTTGACAGACGTATATAGAACACTCCATCCCAAAGACAAAGAATATATATTCTTCTCATCATCCCATGGAACATTCTCCAAAATTGACCATATCCTAGGACACAAAACAAACCTCATCAGAATCCAAAGAATTGAAATTTTACCTTGTATCTTCTCAGACCACAAGGTGCCACAAGGCACTAAAGGTGGAACACAACTCCAACAAAAACGTTCAACCCGACACAAAGGCATGGAAATTAAACAACCTTCTGTTGAATGACAGTTGGGTGCAGGAAGAAATAAAACAGGAAATGAAGACATAAGCTACCAAAACCTATGGGGTGCTGCATGAGCAGTTTTGAGAGGAAAATTTATTGCTTTGGATGCCTACATTCAAAAAACAGAAAGAGAGAACATCAACCAACTCACAAGCCATCTTATGGAACTGGAAAAAGAAGAACAATCTAAGCCTAAACCCAGGAGAAGAAAAGAAATATTCAAAATTAAATCAGAGATCAATGACATTGAAAACAAAAGAATCATTCAGAAAATTAATGAAACAAGGGGTTGGTTTTTTGAAAAAATAAATAAAATAAATAAACCTTTGGTCAGACTAACTAGAAATAGAAAAGTAAAATCTCTAGTAACCTCAATCAGAAATGATAAAGGGGAAATTACAACTGATGCCACAGAGATACAAGATATTATCTCTGAATACTACCAGAAACTCTATGCCTAGAAATTTGACAATGTGAAGGAAATGGATCAATATTTGGAATCACACCCTCTCCCTAGACTTAGCAAGGAAGAAATAGAGCCCCAATTTCAAGCACTGAGATTACAGAAACAATAAAAAAGCTTCCAACAAAAAAATGCCCTGGTCCAGATGGCTTCACACCAGAATTCTATCAAACCTTCAAGGAAGAGCTTACTCCCAAAGAAATAAGATTTCTTATTTGGAAGAAATTATTCCAGAAAATTGAGGAGGAAGGAATCTTCCCCAACACACTCTACGAAACAAACATCACTGGTTTTTGATACCAAAACCAGGAAAAGACCCAACTAAAAAGGAGAATTTCAGACCAATTTCATTCATGAATATAGATGCAAACCTTCTCAATAAAATCCTAGGCAATAGATTACAGTTTATCATTTAAAAAGTCATACATCATGATCAAGTAGGTTTCATCCCAGGGATGCAAGACTGGTTTAACATACACAAGTCCATAAACATTATCCACCATATTAATAGAAGCAAAAACAAAGACCATATAATCCTCTCAATAGATGCAGAAAAAGCATTCAATAAAATCCAGCATCCTTTTCTAATTAGAACACTAATTAGAATTAGCACATTTTTTAAACCGACCAAAGCTATCTATGACAAACCCACAGCTAATATTTTACTGAATGGAATAAAACTGAAAGCTTTTCCTCTTAGAATTGGAACCAGACAAGGTTGTCCCCTGTCCCCATTACTATTCAACACAGTGCTGGAAGTTCTACCCAATACAATTAGGCAAGACAAGGGAAAAAAGGGCATCCAAATGGGAGGAGAGGAGGTCAAACTCTCCCTCTCTGCTGATGACATGATCTTATACTTAGACAACCCCAAAGACTTGACCACGAGACTCCTGGAAGTCATCAGAAAATACAGTAATGTCTCAGGATATAAAATCAATGTCCACAAGTCAGTAGCCTTTGTATACGCCAATAACAGTCAAGATGAGAGGCTAATTAAGGACACAACTCCCTTCACCATAGCTTCAAAGAAAATGAAATACCTAGGTATATACCTAACAAAGGAGCTGAAGGACCTCTATAAAGAAAATTATGAAATCCTAAGAAAGGTAATAGCAGAGGATATTAACAAATAGAAAAACATGCCATGCTCATGGTTGGGAAGAATCAACATTGTTAAAATGTCTATACTTCCCAAAGCAATCTACCTATTTAATGCCATCCCTATTAAGATACCAACATCATACTTTCAAGATTTGGAAAAAATGATTCTGTGTTTTGTATGGAACCAGAAAAAACCCTGTATAGCTAAGGCAGTTCTTAGTAATAAAAATGAAACTGAGGGCATCACTCTACCAGATTTTAGGCTATACTACAAAGCCTTAGTGGTCAAGACAGAACTGGCACAAAAATAGAGACAGACACATTTGGAATCTAACAGAAAACCAGGAAACGAAACTAACATTTTATAACCAACTAATCTTTGATAAATCAATCAAGAACATACCTTGGGGGAAAGACTCCCTATTCAATAAATGGTGCTGGAGGAACTGGATATCCACATGTAAAAGACTGAAACTGGATGCACACCTTTCTCCACTCACAAAAAATTGATTCAAGATGGATAAAGGACTTAAATTCAAGGCATGTAACAATAAAAATCCTCAAGGAAAGCATAGGAAAAACACTGGAAGACATCGGCCTAGGGAAAGACGTCATGAAGAAGACTGCCATGGCAATTGCAACAACAACAAAAACAAATGGGACTTAAACTGAAAAGCTTCTGCACAGCTAAGGAGACAACAACCAAAGCAAATCCACAACCTACACAATGAGAAAGGATATTTGCATATTTTGAATCATAAAGACTTGATAACAAGGATCTATAGAGAACTCAAATTAATCCACATGAAGAAAGCCAACAATCCCATATATCAATGGGCAAGAAACATAAATAGAACCTTCTCTAAAGAAGACAGAAGAATGGCTAACAAACATATGAAAAAATGCTCATCATCCCTAATTATTAGAGAAATACAAATCAAAACCACCCTGAGATACCATCTAACCCCAGTGAGAATGACCCACATCACAAAATCTCAAAACTGCAGATGCTGGCGTGGATGTGGAGAGAAGGGAACACTCTTACACTGCTGGTGGGACTGCAAACTGATACAACCTTTTTGGAAGGAAGTGTGGAGAACTCTCAAAGAACTCAAGCTAGACCTCCCATTTGATCCTGCAATCCCATTAACTGGGCATCTACCAAGAAGAAAAAAATTCTCTTTATCATAAAGACACTTGCACTAGACTGTTTATCGCAGCTCAGTTTACAATCGCCTAAATAGGGAAACAGCCTAAATGTCCACCAACCCGGGAATGGATTAACAAGCTGTGGTACATGTACACCATGGAATACTATTCAGCTATTTAAAAAGATGGAGACTTTATATTCTTTGTATTAACCTGGATGGAAGTGGAACACATTATTCTTAGTAAAGCATCACAAGAATGGAGAAGCATGAATCCTATGTACTCAATTTTGACATGAGGACAATTAATGACAATTGATGACCTGGTGGGGGTGGGGGAAGGGCAGAGCAGAGAGAGAAAGAATGACGGAGGGGTGGGGGAAGGGGAGAGGTGGTGGGGTACTAACGGCTGGCACCGTACAGCTCGCTTCTTGTACCAGACGGCCCTGTGCACCTGGGACGATACCACCGCCTGCTGGTGCTGCCCGCTGTCCTTCCAGGATCGTGGGGATGTGAACAGTAGATCACTGTTCAAGAGTGTGCTGCCCCTTGAGCCAGATACGGCTGGCCCAGCTCCCTGGGCCTCTCTAGTTATCAGCTCTGGATCAGCTGTAAGAGGCAAGCCTGGCGCTGGCAGTGAGCTGGCCGGGGAGGGGGCCTGCTATCGGCCTCCGGGGGAGCAGGGGCCCCCACATTGGTCAGCAAGGACCATGCAACGTGGGCTTTACTGCTTTGCTGAACTCCTAGTCGGAGTGGAACGATCACCTTAGCCCAGGTAAGTTCACCTGCGTCCCCACAGAGCCTGCCAGGGGTTAGTGCTGCGAGGCCAGGGCCTCCTTTTCCACTGCCCCCCGAGCACTGTACTACAATGCACTGACATTCCTGTGCTCAAATTATAACTGCGATCTCACTAAGTTTACACTCTGCCCTGTGATCGTGACAGGGCGACTGAACACGAGCATGCCTCACCTGAGCTGCGCCCTCGCCTGTATCTGCAAATCACACACCCTGCTGTGAAACACCATGCTGGGCACCAAAGTGCTGACACGGGAGGCAAGTGACGCTCTGCAGGATACCACCACAGGACTGCCACACGCTGGCCGACACACAAGTGGCCACACAGGGACTAGGCCTGCTGCACAGGTGCATCCGTGTTGCTCATGTCTGGTTTATGAAAATTAGAGCATTTCATCTTTTGTGCGTTTTACTTCTAAAGCAAAACCAACAGGGCAGGGCACGGTGGCTCACACTTGCAATCCCAGCATTAGGGGAGGGTGAGGAAGGAGGATCACCTGAGGCCAGGAGTTGGCGTACAGAGCACTCCAACGTACCACTGCACTCTAGCCTGGGCAACTGAGCAAAAGCCTGTTTCCAAAAATACATAGAAATAAAATAAAACAAACCAAACAGGTACTTCTGTTGGTGCTCCCCAAACACCCTCACTGGAGAGGCTCCAGCAATCCTGTGATGCTCCTGGTGTCTCTGGACCACTTAGCTGGCCACCAGCTGCTCCAGGCCCTCTGATAGCAAATACTGCCCTGCAGGCCTCACGTTACCACCACTGAAACAGCAAGCAGCTTGCTCCCAGCTGCCTTGAGTCAGAGGCTGTCACAGAGCCCAGCCTGTGACCTCCACGCCCAGCTGGCCTTTGTGACTTGGGTGGTGGTTACAGCATTTTACTAGCACAGCACAGGTGTGGAGGCCTCCCTGAGACAAGATGGACCAAGCCTGGGTGGTCTGGCAGATCCCACCTGCAGGATGGGGCACCCCCCCACTCCCCATCCTCAGTCTCCTGCCAAGTGCCAGGGTGCTGGGAAAGCTGTCTCTGTGCCCAACCCCCCGGCCACCTGGGAAGCCCTGCAGGATTGGCTGAGTGCAGTGGCCCGACCAGGGGCAGGACACTGAGGCCATGCTGTGTGATAGGCTCAGTGAAGAGTGGTTGCTTTCCTTAGCCAGGACGTCCCTGCTAATGGACAGGCACCCCTCAGCACACATGCCCATCTCCGGGCAGTCACCTTAGCCCTGGTTATCCCAGTCAGCAAATATCTTGTCGTCACGTTTACTATAAACTACTGGCCAAACCTAAACGTTTTTCCATTCCCTCCAAAGTAAAACATTCGGGGAATCTCTTGCCTCACACACACCCAAAAACTAAATCACAAGGCCACTTTCCCCGTGCACTGAGGCCTCACTGGCTTACACTTTATTCCCCTGCTGAGTCCTGGCAGTCTGCTAGTCAGCAAGGCACACATGTCACGTGTCAGGACCCTCCAGGCCAGGCTCCAGAAGGACACATGCTCAGAACAAGGGCGGGCACACCTGACAGGCAGATGCCCTTCTCAAGTTCCGCCCATAGGTAAACTGCTGAGGGCCACTAGCTGCCCCCAGGCCTTACCCTGTTTTTCACAAACTTTTGCTATCACCCTCATGTCCCAGAGGCTGAAGTGAGTGAAGGCCGCAGTCTCTGGGAACTTAAGACCACAAGCCCGGCTCCTGCCCATCCCATGCACCCTGAGCCCAAACTCGCCCAGAACAAGTCCCAGCGGGGAAGGTGCCCTGGGCTCTGCTGCCATCACGAGCGGGGCAGGGGCGTCCTGGGTTTACAGCCAGAGGCCAGACCCTCCGGAGGCCACTGCCTCAACCAATTATGAAAAATGCTGACTTGATCTGACAAATGCAATTGGTGTAACCTAATTCTTTATGCCAATGAATCCCAAACAATAAAAAAAAGAAAAAGAAACAAGAAAAACGCTGAAGCCCACGTTCCAAAGCATCACCTTGGCCCAAAATCTCACTGCTAGAGAAGCTGCTGCCTACCAACATCACCCCAACCCAAGACCTCGGTGTCGAGGAGGCTTCACCCTGACACTGAACACCCACCCTGTGTGCTGTGGAGGACATGTCCTGAGGCAGAGAACGGACGGGGACACAGTCTGCCACCCCCACGCCCCGGGGCTGAAGGGAGCTCTGACATGGGTTACTGAAGTGAGTGACCTCTTTCCCTGGTGTCCAACCATCTGGCCCCTGGGAAGAGGACCTCCCCACCCCTGCCGTCTCCCCCAGCTTCCCACCAGTCTCTCCCACTTCTCTAAGACACCACCCCGCACCTCCCAACAGTCGATAATCACCCCGCAGCTGCCACCGCATGGGCACAGGGGACTGTAGCCAGTGCTTACAGGGCCGTGTCACCTCAGCACCCACTTTCCAACAGCAGTTTAACTGTCTCAGGCCAGAAGCAGGGCTCAGTCACCCTCAGCACAGTTTCCAAAACTGTGCCTCACCTAGGAGGAGCCAGCTTGTGGCCAGAGATAAAACCCACAAGCATCTCTCCCACCCAGCAGACTAGGCTCCTCACTTTCCTCCTTCTTTCCTTTATGTTATATTATTTATTTATTTACTTTTTGATACAGAGTCTCACTCTGTTACCCTGGGTAGAATGCTATGGTGTCACGGCTCACAGTGACCTAAAATTCCTGGGTTCAAGTGATCCTCCTGCCCCAGCCTCCCAAGTAGCTGGGACCACAGGCACCCACCACAATGCCTGGCTAGTTTTTCTATTTTTGGGAGACATGGCATCTCACTCTTGCTCAGGCTGGTCTTGAACTCCTGAACTCAAGGGTTCCACCACCTCAGCCTCCCAGAGTGTCTTCTCTCTCTGCCCCGATGGTGTGTGTGTGATGTTGACCCTCCCGGGTCTATCAGCACCACAATCTCTCCACTCCCACACTGTGGCTGTGTCGCTGAAGGGATCTGTGCCCCTGGCTGGTGGTCTTTTGTCCAGGCCTCTCAGCTGCTGGGGACAGTCTTTACCAGCTAAGCTGACAGTTTCATTTATAACATTTGCTCTAGGGAGAAAGTTCTGATTGTGGACCACGGGAATACAGTGGTTCTACCTGTCAGCGTCTTGAGGCTGCCCTCTAACTGTCCTCCTTCCTGTCACATGGCCACCACCAACTTCATTAAGTCACTTGCTGTGGGTCCCTGTTTCCTCCTGTCTTAACTCAGTCATTCTACATGAAAGGAAGCCCCAGAACAGCACTGTCCATTCAAAGTACAGTGTGAGCCACACGTGTCATTTCACACGTTCTAGTGGCCACATTTTAACAAGAAGAAACAAGTTAATTGTAATAGTATAGTTAATTTAACCTAATATATTCAAAATGTTATTCCAATTTATCAATATAAAAATTATCAAGACATTTTATTTATTTTTAGAACATGAAGGAAAATAGTTCTACAAGACATTTTATATTCTTCCTTTTGTACTATACCTCTGCAATGCAGGGTGCATTTTACAGTTACAGCATATCTTGATTTGGACTAGTGACATTTTTAGGGCCTAGTAGCTGTCTTGTGATAAGTGACCCCTACATTGGACAGATAGCCCAGCACACTCAGGGTGAGAGAATTGACAGTTACCTTGCAATTTAAATCTCAAAATAATGCTATTAAAAGGCTGGGCACAGTGGCTCATGCCTGTAACCTAGCACTCTAAAAGAGGCCGAGGTGGGTGGATTGCCTGAGCTCACAGGTTCCAGACCACCCTGAGCCAGAGTGAGACCCTGCCTCTAAAAATAGCTGGGCGTTATGGCAGGCGCCTCTAGTCCCAGCTATTAGGGAAGCTGAGGCAAGAGAATCGCTTGAGCCCAAGAGCTGGAGGTTGCTGTGAGCTGTGATGCCACAGCACTCTACCAGGGGCAACAAAGTGAGACTCTGTCTCAAAATACTACTACTACTAATAATAATAACGCTACTAAAGACTTCTGGCAGAAGTTGAATTACAGTGTGCACATACTGGGCTTCTTCAGGAAGTCCACTGACAGGAAAATAATCATAATGACACAAACCATAAAAAGGCCAGACCAGGAAAGAACAACATCCTCAGCCAGGCTGTTGTAAGGGGAAGAGTAGCCCAGCGTCCTGCCCCTCGGCTGTACAAGTCACTCAGTGATCCAGTAGATGGTCTAGTAGCTACCAGACAGTCCCAACACCAGGAAGGCCCTCAAGACCCTGGGCTGAAGAAAAACGTGGACAGATTAGAAATGTGACCAAGAGCCCTGCTGCCGGAGATGAGGCATGACATGGTGGTTTGGGGGAGGGTGTGAGAACTCTGGAAGGCCGGCTCTGAAAACCATCTCCCCCTGACTGGGAATCTGAGCCTTGGTGACAAAGGACAACTGTAACCGGAAGGAGAGTTTGTCTGGCTCTTGCTCCTGGTTCCCAGGCCCTGGTCACTCGGTGAGGAACGTGGTTCTCTAGGTGGGCCTCCCGTTACTGCACCATGGCAGAGTGAGCGGCTCTACATACTCAATTCCTGGTTCTGCTATTTACAAGAAGAGCAGCTTGAGCAAGTTGTTCAATCTGTCTGTGCCTCAGGCTCCTCATCTATAAAATGGGAATGATAAAATCTGGAATAGCTTTAAGGATTAAATGAGGTGATACATGTAAAACCTTTGAACCAAGCCTGGTCCATGTTAACTCCCTATAACTGTTAGCCATTAAAAAGCAAAACAGGGTGGTGCCTGTGGCTCAAAGGAGTAGAGCGCCGGCCCCATATACCAAAGGTGGTGGGTTCAAACCCGGGCCCCAACCAAAAAGTGTAAAAAAAAAAAAAAAGGCATATCCAATAGCAACAGAATTGTGGGCAGACTCAGAGGAAAGGGGGAAGTGAGGATGAGGAAGGTGGGGCTGATGATACAAGTGAATTCATTATTTTCTTCCTCTGTGCTCTGGATTGTGACTCAGTGAAGTTGCCTGGAGATAAGGAGAGAGGAAACCAAAACTGGCTTTGTAGCAGGCACCTGTAGTCCCAGCTACTGGGAGGCTGAGTAGGTGCAGCCTCATTAGTCATCCTTGAACACAATATCCCAGGACAAAACATTTACTATCTAGGAATCTTTAAATTTAGCCACAAGTACCACCTTGGGCAATGTGCTCAACTAGAGGGCAATTATTTCACTAAGAAAAACAACATAAATGAGAAGGAAGGCATGTCCTGGGGCAATCCACTGACCCTCTGCAGATTGTTTCTGAACAAAAGCAGCAGATAAAATCGTTCACCTATAGGCTCGGCGCCTGTGGCTCAACGGGCTAAGGCGCCAGCCACATGCACCTGAGCTGGCGGGTTCAAATCCAGCCTGGGCGCCAAACAACGATGGCTGCAACCAAAAAATGGCCGGGCGTTGTGGTGGGCGCCTGTAGTCCCAGCTACTTGGGAGGCAGAGGCAGGAGACTCGCTTGAGCCCAGGAATTGCAGGTTGCTGTGAGCTGTGATGCCACGGCACTCTACCCAGGGTGACAGCTTGAGGCTCTGTCTCAAAAAAAAAGAAAAAAAAAGAATTGTTCACCTATACAGATGAGTTAAGTACGGAAAGAATGCAATTTAGGTCACACACAGTACAACTTAGTGTCAAACATTGAAGAACATTTAAGAAAAATATTGCAAAGAATTTAAAAGAAACCTATATATTCTTTACAAAAGAGCTTCAAGAGATTAAGATCAGGGAGGAAAACAAAGTAACCTGGCATCAGCCAGGAAAGATAGCTGAGGGGGAGTAGGACTGCGGAAGTCTGGCATCCTTCCAAGTGGAAGTTCCTTGCAAACTCCAGAAATTCAGAGGCAGTTTAAGGAAAAGAATGCAGAACAGGAAAGACTTTGACTTAAAGGATTGTTGGTGAGTAATTAAATATGGAACTACAGTAACATTAGCAAGAATTATAACTGCAGAGCGGAATGAATGAGGGGCAGGGCTGAAAGCCACGCTGAGAGGCTGGGCCAAGTCACCAGCAGTGGGGCCTTCACTGAGCAGCCTCCAAGGTGTGGGGCAGCAGGGCTCCCGCCCCCTGTTCTGCCCAGAGATTCCGTGAACTTCCCTTTTTAAAAAATATTTTTCTCTTCAATTAGCTAGAGTGGATTCTGTTGTTTGTCATTAGACCCTGGCTGATAAACTGGTCAAATAAAATTTAAGAAAGATGAGTGTGGTCAAAGCATTAAGTATATGGTTGGGATAACATTCCTACCAAGTGTAGGAAATGTTATTCCAATCTTTCAAAAGGGGAATTTGTGGCAGTCCCTATGACCCAGAATTCTGCTTCTAGGAATTTACCTTACATATTTAAACACATTTTCATCCATTCAACAAGTGTTTTTTAAGCACTGTACTAGGTACTAGAGACACTTCAATAAACGGAGCCTGTGACTCAAAGAAGTAGGGCGCCAGCCACATGTGTGTGGTGGGTTCAAACCCAGCCCGGGGCCAAAAAACAAACAAACAAAAAAATGAAAACCTTCTCCACTCCTCGAATGGCACCCTGGGGTGGAGAGTGGAGGGAAGACAGTGGAGAAGGGAAATACACAGGGCACCTATGTCAGAACGTAAAAAGTGCTATTTAGGGGCAGAAAACAAGGGGAGGGAGGGAGGGAGCAGGTGCATCATAACTGGGGTCAGGGGTCAGGGAAGAATTTTGTGTAAAGACTGGAAGGAGGTTCCAAAAAGGGAAACATCGTGGGCAGCAGCCGGGAGGCAGAAGCCTGCCCAGCACTTAAAACAACTAGCAAGGAGACTGGTGTGACTGGGGCAGAGCACGGAAGACATGTGGTAGGAGACTCAGCAGCCAAGGGCAATAGAGACAGACACTTGCTGGCCATTGCAAGGACTCACATTTTAAAATCTTTCTTTACTATTATATATTTTAGAGATAGGGTCTCACTCTGTTGCCCAAGCTAGAGTGCAGCAGCGCGACCATAGCTCAAACTCTTGGGACTACACTTGTGCACCACCAGACCCAGTTAATTTTATTTTTCATAGAGACAGGGCCTTGATATGTTGCCTAGGCTGGTCTGGAACTCCTAGCCTCCAGGCAATCTTCCTGCCTCGGCTGCCCGAAGTGCTGGGATTTACAGGTGTGAGCCACTGCCTTGGCCAGAACTTTGGTTTTTACTCTGGATGAGTGGGAAGCAGTTGCTCTGGGGTTCTGAGCAGAGGAGTAGCCTCTGACCCACATTTTAACATGACTAGTCCAGCAGCTGTGCTGAAAATGGGCTGAAGGAGAGCCATTCAGGAGGCAACTTCAATAATTCAGTCAAGAGATGGGTGGTGGCTTGGACCTGATTGTGAGGGGGGCAGGGGTTAGTAGAGGGAAGAAGTGGTCAGGTTACACAGGGAGCAAAACCATACGCAGGGTCGAAGATGTTCAAGGCCTGTCATTTGTAACTGAAAAAAATTAGAGACAATCTCAATAGCCAGTAATAGAGATGGGTTAAAGATACTACAGTACATCCATGTTTTTTAACTTAAAAACTTCTATATTGACTGGAATGTGTTGTTTTTTAAATTAGATGAATATTCATGCTATTCAACAAAATCGTTTCTGGACCATTAAAATATTTTGTTTGGCAATTAAAAATGCAAACTAGGGCTCCGCGTCTGTTGGTAGCACAGTGGTTACTGTGCCAGCCACGTACGCAGAGGCTGGCGAGTTGGAACCTGGCCCAGGCCTGCTAAACAACAATGACAACTGCAACAAAAAATAGCCGGACGTTGTTGCAGGCACCTGTAGTCCCAGCTACTGGGAGGCTGAGGCAAGAGAATGGCCTAAGCCCAGGAGTTTGAGGTTGCGGTGAGCTGTGACGCCACGGTACTCTACTCAGGGCGACAAAGTGAGACTCTGTCCCAACAACAACCACAAAAATGCAAACTAGAATTGGCATAAGCGTTTCTTGCTTATGAAATAGTTCCCTGCCAAGTGGAAGGTGCACCTGGCCTGTTAGGCCCACGCTTTTATTCTCACGTCTAGAAGTTTTTGGTGAAGTAGAGATTGTCTATGAAATGAAGAAACAAGATGCTTTGAAACTGAATTCGCTGTTACCAAGCATCTGACATTTGAATAAGCAATAAGACTTGTGCCAGGGGTAGAGCAGAGATGAACACGGGACTCTGAACCTCCAGGGACCCATGCGGGGAGGCCGCCGACTGGCAGGGGAGGGTGCACTGCCCGACCAGCCGCGGGGCACGACGTCTCGTCTTTACTAAGAAGCTTCTGATTTCACAACTTGATGTAGTTCCCCAGCGTTGCCCAGGCCCGAAGCTGCCCGCGGTGGAAGGTCTGGCACTCACGCCACGCCCTGCACTGGGGACGGTTGGCCGCACAGGCTTTCCAGGCTCCTTCGGGAGGGGCAGCACCTGTCGCGCCGCGTCCCACCGGTAGACGGCCGCGTGGGGGAGGGGCCGGCGGGCGGTTGTCGCTGGCGACCAAAGACGGACCAGCGGCGGGGACCGTCCCTGACCCGCCCGCCCCCCCCACCCCCCAGCGACGCGGACTCCGAACCCGAGCGAGGGCCGTCCTCGCCCCCAGTGAGAAGTCCGCGGTCCCAAGTAGGAGCTGCTTCTCGGACTCTCCCTCCAACCTCACCGGGACGCCCAGCAGGGGACCCAGAGGGCCGAGTAGCGCTGGCGAAGGGCCGGAGTCCGCCCTCCCCGACGCGGTGGTGGAGGGGAGGACGGAGGGGAGGGTTGGGGAGGGGGAGGAGCAGAGAGTAGCACCGGGGGGGGGGTTCTCGCGCCCCGTGCGTTTCCCAGTCCCCACCCCCACCCCACCCCGGGCGCGCCGCACTTCCTCCCCCGCCAGCAGGCGGCGCCCTCCCTCCCGCCTGGCCCGGCCCGGCGCTTCCCCTCCCGGAGCCGGCGGGCATCGTGCGTCTCCGCGGGGCCCCTGCGGGGAGCGCGGGCGGGGCGAGCTCTCCGGGCTCCGATCCTCCCACGGGCAGTCACCTGGGCCGGCGCGGCAGGTGCGGGCTGCGGTCGGGGGTGAGTGCGGGCGTGAGCGGGGAGCGCCCGGCGTGCTAGCCGCCTCCTTCCCGCCACGGGGCCGGGGCGGCAGCAGCCCCGGAGCCGCCCCGGCCTCCCGGGCTGGGCATCTGGGCGTCTAGGAGGGGAGGAGCGTCCCTCCGGCATCCGGGGGCCTCCCGCGCGCCGGGGCGGCTCTGGGCTGAGGGCGGTGTCCCCCCGCCGCGCTCAGGTGCGCCCCGTTCCGGCCTGGCGGGCTGCGGTTGGGGTAGAGGTTGCCGGGCGGGTCGCCGTAGCTGGGGTGGCGTCCCGGCTGAGTCCCCCGCGGGCGGCCCCGGCGTCCTGGGAGTTCCGTCGTCGGGAGGACACGGGCCGCGCATCCGCGGAGCTGTGCGGACGCCGCGGAGAAGCGCGTTTCTGCCCCAGGGCCGGCGGGGGTCCCTGCAGCGGTCCCGGGCGCGTGCGTCGGCACGTAGGCGCGGGCACAGACGCGGTGGGCCAGTCCGAGCCCCCGGCCCGCCCTCTCCGCGGCGTCCCCGACCTGCGGCGGGCAGCGCCCCGCGGGCTGACCTCGCGGGACCTCCTCGGATCCTGATTGGGTGAAAGAATGCTTAGTAGAAATCCGAGATGGTGAAGGAAGTTTGTATTGATTATTTGATAGCCTGAAGGACAGCGGCTGAGTTTAGTTACTTTGGGTAGTGGGATCATGATTGTGGTTTCTAAAACCCTTGTAGACGTATAGACCGAAATTAAAATGCAGGTTGAGGATTTGCTTCAAAATAATCCAGTTTGGGGAACGCTGCTGACAAGTGTGGGAGGACCGAGAGGAGGCGGCCCAGAGGGGTTGGTATTGGCGGCGGGCGGCGGGCGTGGACGTCCCCGCACTGTTTCTGCGTCTGCGTGTTTGTCGATTTCTCCCCCGCGCGGCGCCGCGGTCCCGGGGCCTGTCTACAGGGGGCGCTCGGCCCGGCGGGAGGGGGAGACCCCGGGTTGCCCCCCGCCCCGCTGGTCTGCACTCGAGGGTCACTGGAATCCACTAAATCGTCCTTTTCCCTTCTGGGGCTGCCCGTTGGTTTTGCTCGGAAGGCCTGGGGGATTGCTGAGCGCGGCGGAGCCGAGCGGATCAAGCTGATGCAGGTGGAGGCTGCGTCAGCTTTTTCTGGACAAAGGGCATTAGCGAGCCTGGGGGCCGCGCTGCCTCCGCGGAGGGTGGTGTCAAGTGCGTGAGCCGTTTTTCCACATTGCCCAGAGTTCAAGGTAGTAAACACACCGTGTGTACACGTAGGGTTTGTGCATGTCAGGGTTTACGTTTTGAAAACGAAGCAGGAGATGAGTGGAGATCTACTTATTCCTTGAAAGAGGTCTGTGCTGTGCGGCCTTTTTTTGTTTGCTCTGGGGTTCACACGTGAATATTTAGGAAAGGACGGATTCCTAGAAACTCTGCTCAATGTGGACACGGTTCTGTTCAACAACCTCGCTTAACGCAGGAGAGGAGTGTCTACATCAGTGGTTGTCAGCCTTCCAGGGCCCCCGCCGTTAGTGCAGTTCCAAAGAGGTCCCGACCGGCAGGTTGAGAACCGCCGAGTGTGTCCGTCTAACTCGCTGTTTACAGTCTCTTCCAGATTTATCTCGTAATAAATTCCTACTCGTTCCGTCCCATCATGCTTGCTTAGTAATTTGGAACAGGTTTGAGGTTCAGTAGAGGGAAGGGGAGGGAGGCAAACTCCTGAAAGGTAACCCCAGAGGTTTTAGTAGCTTCAGTGCAACTGAGCTTAATGCCGGAGCATCCGTTGACAGAAGTTGAACTGTTAGGTGAACCCCTCAGCCTCACTCCGCACCTTGCCCGCGTAAATTCACTACTGCACACAAGTTGTGAAGGTGTTGCAAGGTTCAGCTGAGGAATGCCAGAATGTGCCCAAATAAGAGAGAACTAACAGACCCCCTCATGTGGCCACCCACCTGGGTTCCTCTGCCCACTGCCCAGGAGGCATCCAGGGAGGTGGGAGAGGGGAGGAAGCTCACACAGCAGCTCTGACATCTGGGGAGGCGGGTTTTAGAGTTTGGTGGACAGAGGGTGAGGCGACCAGGCTCTGCTGATCGGCTGGTTTCAGGCAGAACCATCAGCCCTTCCACTGCCCAGGTGGGTCATCCAGTCCACTGGAGTGCAGGGCCTGCGAGCTGTCTTAAAAACTCATCCTCAGTTCCAAACAGGGGATGTTTTCTTTGGAGAAGAGTTAGGAAATCTTTACAGCTACCAGCTCTGCCCTCTGGAGTAGCCATTCTAGAGACAGGGGACACTGGCTGCTGTCAAAGGAGGGGACAGTGGCTGATTATTCTTATTTTACTAAGCCTGTCCCTTCGCAGAGTTTGGGGGTCTTTACTGTCGCTCTCACTTTCCACCTCGTCATCAGGACGGTTTTACTTATGGTTGGAAAGTATAATGATTTCCTGGTGGTACTTAAGCGAAATTGGCTTGTGGTTCCATTCGTTCTGTCTGAATAAAATAAATTTGGAACTGTTAAGTGAGTTTATTTTCTAACCCAATTTCCTGTCTAGTTCCCTAAAACAAGAGTATAGAAAGAGGAAAAAAAATTGCAGGGCCCTCAGGGACCAGGCAGTGACCACATTCGAACTCTCCTCCGCAGAGGAGACTGGACTCCGGAGAGCCGGTTGCTAACCACCGTTTGAAGACTTCCCACGGCGTGGCTCCTCTGTTGGGTAGAAATGACATTGGGCAACAGCGCCCCGGAGTGGTAAGGGCTGGGGCCGCAGCCTGCTGGTCTGAGCAGATGAGCCCACTGAAATCTGAGACTAAGTTGTGGGAGCCTTTTCTTTAAGGGACTGGGCAGAAACGTACTGTCTGTTAAGAGTCCTGCGGTCTTCACACACACAATTGTAATTCTCATAGATCCAAGCTAGGTATCATCAGCCTGGTTTGCAGAAGGGAATTGTGGCCGGAGGGTAACTGCCTTGCAACCACTAAGGCGGGAGCCGGATTCAGACCTGCTGTCCTCAGACTTGGCATCTACGCCACTTCTGGCTGCCCGGCACTATCTTCAGCAGGCAGGAGGGGACACACCCCGGGGGAAGTCCAGGCAAACTGTCCTTTATCCACGCCCTGCTGCCCTGGTGACAGACTGAGGCATGGGCCTCATCCACCCCATGGGGGTGTTTTGTCAGGCCAGCAAAGACTTAAAAAGAAACAATGGAAAAATGGGAGAGATTCAAATATTCTGTCCCCAGAATCCCTGGAGGCAGCTCTCGTGAAGCCTCTGGGGGGGTTCCAGCCCCAGTGTCTCCTGCCCTGCTCCGAGGTGCTCCCGGCCCACGGGGCTGCCTGGTGTCCCGCTCTCACTGACCCTGTGCCTGTCTCTGCGTAAAACAGAGACGGTTGAGGGGCTCTTGTTTGAAGAATGAGGGAGGGACAGTCCCCAGCCTGCTGTGCAGGCTTTGCGTTGGAATCAGAGCTCTGCATCATTTTTCCTGAGTCCTTCCTGGTTTCTCATTTGCAGACTGAGTCTGCCACCCCAAAGGGCTACGACAGCAAAGCACACCACACGCGGGCCACCAAAACCCCTCACTGGTCACTAATGCTGGAGCAGGAAGGGGGTCTTGTGGGGACAGGACACCAAGCAGCCCTGCCTCAAAGATTCTGGGGGCCGAGCTTGTGCTTGCCCTGGCTGCTCTGAGCTGGGCTGGCCTCACTTTGGGTGCAGACGCCCCATTCCCCTTCTCTGCCCATCAGAAGGACAAGTCTGCTCTCCACTCACAGCTTAGGGGTGGGGCTAAGCTGCAGAGGTGAGCGGTGGAGGTACCCACGTGCCCCCAGCCTCCCGGGGTTTCTGTGCTGCAGTCCAAAGGTGGCTTAGTCTCCTCACCTGCGTCTGGAGTTTCATGACACGAAGCCCCGCCTTCCCAGAGTTCTGAGTATTCACAGCCCTGGAGGTGCTGAGGGAGAATGGGAAGAGGAGCCTTGGGGAGTGGCTTGGAGGTGCTGCTTTTTCTGGGTTTTTGTTGCTAGGGCTGTGGCTCAAGGCCTGATGTGTGCTGGGCACTAGGGGCTGCAGGACATGGGGGCTCCCAGCTCCCGTGTGTCCCCAAGAAGCAGGTTCAGAGGCTCAGCTTTAGTGAATGCTGGGCTGGGGGCTGGGCTCTCTCAGAACCCAGGGTGAGAGTGTGGGGGGTGCACCTTCCCGTGGTCCCTAACTGGCTGGCCCAGGGAAAGTAGCTTGATCATTAGCCAGAGCAAACAAAGGCGAGGCCTAGAGCCTGGTGTGCAGTCAGCCCTGGTGGGTGTGGTCACGGTCCTCCTACCATCTAACCATGTGACCTTCATCTGCTTTTTAACCTCCGTTCCTGAGTCCCTCCGGGTAGAGTGGATGTGAGGATGACACCCACCCCTCGGGCCGAGAGGACTGAGTCGCTCCGGGTAGGGTGAACATGAAGACCCTACCCACTTCTCCAGGCACTTGGGACAGTGCCTGGCAGGAGTGGGGTCCTTGTGGGTTGCTGCACTATTGGATCCCAGGCTTCTTACCTGCACTTCCATCTGGGGGAGATTTTCCACACGTCAGGGGAGGAAATTCTTTCTGGCTCTGACCTCTTTTCCTTGAGCTGGGCTCCCATCTGTTTGCCACGTGGCCTTAGGGAAATGTTCTCGTGACATCCACAGGGTGTTGGCTGTAGTGACGAGAACTGGGCCAGAGCCGGGCTTTGCCCCATGTTTGTGGATTAGAAACTGCACCGACTGGAGAGGGGACCGTGACCCCCGGCATTCCTGTGGGAGCAGGCCCTACCCTCAGCCCCAGGCAAAGGGCAGTCCAGCCTTGGTGGAGCAGGTGCCACCGCCGGGCAGGGACTGAGGCTGCGTCCCGGCCGGCCGTGCCTGTCCTCTGGGCTGAGCACACCTGCGAGACAGGTCGGGAGGGGCTGAGAGCAGCACCCAGTCCTCACCCTGTGCAGGGAGGCGCCATCAGCTTGCCGTGTTGAAATCGCAGAGCTCCTGGGTGGGCAGGTTAACCCTCGTCCTGGAAGAGCGCTACACTGTTAACTGATAGTCAGTCTGCGGTCCCTGGCTTCTGAGAGGACCGGGGAGTGTGGTCTTCACCCAGATGCAGGTTACTGTCTGCGTTTGTTTCTGCTGCCTTTGCTGCCTGTCAGGAGAGGTAGGCGGGTGAACTGAGGTTTGGACCAGAAAGGAGCCCAGAAGTGGGGACATGAGTGGGCCCCATTTACTTCACTGGAGAGGGTGGCGTGGACTCTTATCCCTGAGGTGGTGTCCCCTGCTGACAGCTCTTGCCCAGGCTCCTTCCCAGAGGTCCAGGAGGAGGACAGAGGTAGGCATGGTCACTGGTTCCGCCCCAGGCAGAGGGCAGCCTGCTTCTCCTGGCCCCTCGCCACCCCTGCCCACACCTGCCCACACTCACACGCTGCCCACCGGGGGCCTGGGAGCCATCCTGACGGCCCCTTGCCTGTGCTCCTGGCTCATCCCTCACGTGGCGCTCTGGTCACCTGCCACCCTTGCCAGATCCTGCCTTTTTATTTATTTATTTAGTCATAATGTCTCCCTCAGTAGAGTGCGGTGGCGTCACAGCTCACAGCAACCTCCAACTCCTGTGCTGAGGCGATTCTCCTGCCTCAGTCTCCCGAATAGCTGGGACTACAGGCAACCACCACAGTGCCCGGCTATTTTTTTGTTATAGTTGTCATTGTTGTTTAGCAGGCCCAGGCTGGGTTCAAACCCACAAACCCTGGTGTATGTGGCTGGCTCCCTAACACTGAGTACAGGCACCAAGCCCCTTTAACTTTACTGTACGCTGGAAGGTTTACAGGGAAAAGTCTTTTTTAACTTCAGAATTATTTTGACTCACAATTACTTTGATTCAAAATTAGAACACATTTTGGGATAAAAAATGACAAAATACACAGGCAAATTTTTACTCTGAACTTTTTAAACTCCCACCGTTCACCAGTCCCTAAGATGAAAACACTCTTCTAGGCTTGGTGCCTGTGGCTCAGCGGGCTAAGGCGCCAGTCACATACACCTGAGCTGGTGGGTTCGAAACCAGCCCAGGCCCACCAAACAATGACTGCAACCAAAAAATGGCTAGGTGTTGTGGCGGGTGCCTGTAGTCATAGCTACTTGGGAGGCAGAGGCAGGAGACTCGCTTGAGCCCAGGAATTGGAGGTTGCTGTGAGCTGTGATGCCACAGCACTCTACCCAGGGTGACAGCTTGAGGCTCTTTCTCAGAAAAAAAAAAAAAAGAAAACACTCTTCTAAGACATACTCAGCCCCCAGGAATGATGCCATTCATAGGGATATGAGTCAATGTCACAAAGAAGCCATGAACCCTATCATGGCAAGCCCTGTTGCTGTTGGCATGGCAACCTTCTGGAATTCTACCAGATTGGCGCATCTTTTAAGCAGCCAGGTTGAGTCCTTCATAGACGGCATCACCCCGTCCACAAGTGCCTGCCTGGCTGCCACTGAGATGCTGAAGAAACCTTTATGACCCCCCCCCATCCAGGGTCCAACCACATGGATATTTTGCATATTTCCTTTTCATTTTGTTTTGCTTGACTTTTTGTTTTTTACAAATTTAATAAATTTTAACCTTTTATGAACATTGGTTAGAATTTTAATATATACTTGCCATACTGATTAAAACTTATTTTTTCATGTCTTAATAAATACAATTTTTAATGAGTGCATGCTTTTTTACTCTTTTAGTCATTCTCTTAAAATATGAGAACAAGAGAACATAAGAGGATGCTTTTTTTTTATTTGAGACAGTCTCGCTGTGTCACCCTCAGTAGTGTTTCGTGACGTCACAGCTCACGGCAACCTCAAACTCTTAGGCAATTCTCTTGCCTCAGCCTCCCAAGTAGTTGGGACTACAGGTACCCAGCTATTTTTTGTTGCAGTTGTAGTTGTTTAGCTGGCCTGGGCCGGGTTTGGACCTGCCAGCCTTGGTGTATTGTGTGGCTGGCGTCGTAACCACTGAGCTATGGGCACCGAGCCGAGAATGCTTATTTTCTATATTGCAAATCATTCTAAGTTGAATGTACCAAAACCTTCGATCCCATTTCATATTGAGATGAGTTCCTGTAGGAATAATTACTGAGTCAGAGATTCTAAACATTCACAAATTTCCTTTCTGATGGCTCTGTAAAAAGTGCACTATGCCCCCCGTACCTCACCCAGCAGAGATGGCTTGTGTACCTGGGGATGTGCCATCTGAGTCTTTACTGTGTGTGGCCACTGGGCTGCCACCTCGGAGCCATCAGAATGCAAAATCCCGCCCCAGATATGCCAAATCAGAATCTGTCAGCTAACAAGATCCGCATTCAAGTTTGAGAAGCATTGTCTACAAAGGCCCTCACCTTACCAGTCATGGGTGGCCTGGTGGGAATTGCCTCTGATCTGTGTGTGTACGTAGTTTTTCCTAATTACCAAACACTGGGGTAATGTTCCATGTACCACTGATTCTCAGCCTCCCCGGCCTGGCACCAGAGCCTATCCAAGGGCAAGAGCAGGTTCCCTCAGTAACATGGGTGAGCTTGATAAGCAGGGACTCTGGGGGGTGCCTCCTTCCTGTGAGCAGCCCTGGCTTCCTCTCACTTCTAGAATTTAACACTGTATCACTTAAATACAGTAGAACCTCTGGAGGTGACTGCCCAAGGGACTGTGACAAGCTGGCCAACCTACGGAGGGTCAACATTAGGCACCAGGCCTGCTGTACTGATAACATACGTACGCACGTCCAGTCTCTGAAAATTAGGTCAATTAAGTTGACATTAACTCTGTTCATCTTCCCATTCTGTTTGTTAAACTTTTCTGAGATTGTGCGATAAAACTATCTCATTATAATACTTACAGTTACTAACTTTTACTGTCAACTCCTGAGTGCACAGAGGACGTCCAGGAGCTACGTAATGTGTCAGATTCAACGTAGAGGAGAATTTAGCTATCTGCCGTTAAGCCAGCAATTTGTAAAACATTGCTTACAAAAATTGTTTGGTAGAGTAATCTTTCATTAAAAAAATATTATTTATGTTATCCTGCAACTGGTGTCAAGGGTCCCAAGGCCAAACCTATTGAGAACTGCTGGTTGTCAGCCTGTGGGTGGAAACTGTAAACCACAGCGGGAGGGGAGTGGACGCCATGTGAGAGAACCCCCCACCCCCGTCTTCAGTGCACTGAAGTGGGGGCTTCCGGGCGGCCCCTGTAGCTCAGTGGGTAGGGTGCTGTCTTAATGGCAGCTTGTTAGGGCAGCAGTGAAGAAGCCTGGAGGGCGAGTGGGGGTGAAATCACCAAGGGCGTTTTCCACAGATTGTTGGAGATTAAATATTTTTGAGACTTGAGTATTTTTCCTTGCAAGAAGTGGTCCACAGCCTGGAAGAAGTGGCGGTTGGTTGGTACGAGCTCTGGTGACCATGGTGGTGACAGTGTCCAGGTCCTGCCCTGGTTAGAGCAGTGTTTGTGTGGTTAGGGCTCAGGCACTGCCTGGCGAGAGGCCTGGCCTGTGTCTGCTGACCAGTGCTGGCCGCCTGACTACGAGCATGCTCAGCATTTCATCCCATCAGCTGGTTTCATGTACTTGCTTCACACACTGTAGTGGACAGCCACAGCGCAGACACCATTGGCTTGTTTGAGGAACATTCAGTTTGGGACGGTATTTGGCACTTCATCTTTACTCAGCCACTGCGCCAAACGCTGATAGCCAACAAAATCCATATTTCATCACACGTAATATGGCCTAGAAATGGTTTGCCTTTATGTCATGACAGCAAAGAAGGGCAAGCTTGAGACACTGTAGGTGGAGCCCACTCACCCACCTTCTGTGCCTTGCCAATTTGTTTCAAATGGGCCAATGTTCTGAAATAGTACATGAGACCTTGCTGCTAATTCACACGGAGGTGAAGATGGATTCACTTCTACTACAGCTTTCAGCTCATTATCCATCGGGGGCTCAGGCTACCTGGATGGCTCATTTTCAAGATTAAACTCACCAGAACGGAACTTCTTCAAACCATCAACATGCTGTGTGTTCAGTAGCCACATCCTTCCCAGACACCTCACTGACACTCTGAACTGTGCTGCACTGGTTCCATGACAGAACTCGTGCAAAAATAACATTTTTGACTTACCATTTCACAACAATTCCTCTAAAAACATCTGAAAGATAATCACAAGACAAAATGTGTAATTTGAAAGAATGAGAATGTGCCTTCACAATCAAAAATGTAGAAGTGTCAAACATTGATTATCAACTGTCAAACTTAGGTCCTAAGGAAACTGGACATTTCATACTTAATAACCTAATACTTGTTTCAGTCCAACAGAAAGCTACTGTTTGCTAAGCAGGGATTCGGAGCTGGTGTCACTGAACTGTTAGCATGTAATGGTTATTGGCAGAGTAGATGTGTTGAGGGGACAGGCGAGCCTCAGCAGCAGCCTGCAGAGTACAGGGGAGAGGGGTGTTTGTAGGGTAGAGCCCTGCAGCCCAGCCTCCTCAGGCTGAGCTGATCATCACGGACCAGACGTGCAGGGCCGCCTTCTGCGTGGTGGCCAGCCTGTTGCAGTCCTGTGAGTGGTCAGCACTGCAGGCCGCCTTCCGCGTGGTGGTCAGCCTGTTGCAGTCCTGTGGGTGGTCAGCATTGCAGGCCGCCTTCCGCATGGTGGTCAGCCTGTGGCAGTTCTGTGGGTGGTCGTCTCACGAGAGGCTCTACTCTGTTGGAAGTTTAGATGCTCATATGTAAACTGTCTCTGCTAGGAAAGTCTTGGCTGGTTTCCATGATCGTGGTGTTCAGGAACCACTAAAACCACCAATACCTTGTGTTCCAGTTCCTTCATCTGCCTCCCATCTCCTCAGGTCTCTCCCAGGCCTCACTTTCCTCCCAGCTTTGTGCCCTGTTTCAGACCCATCTGCCTTCGTGACCGTGGCTGCTCGCCCCCCTCTGCGAGCCTCCCCAGGCACCCGCCCTCCATGAGGCTCTGGCTGAGTCAACAGGGTTAGGGTTAGGGGAAATGAGGAACTGTCTCTTGGATGTTGCCTACTCAGCTTTTCTTACTCAATTTAGGAGTTATGAAAAGGAGAAAATCATTTGATACAGATAATTTATTTCTTTTATCCTAAAGACACATTTAAAATGTCTTTATGAATGCGCACCACGATTCTCCTTCCTCACTCTGTTTTAGACCATCAGCTCTTTGCACACCTCTCTCTCTCTCTCACGGTCTTACTCCACCATGGCTCCCCATCTGAGCACCACCACTTCCAAGCCGGCAGCATCTGTCAGGCTGGCAGCTGTGTCTCTGCACACTTGTACATCCTCAAATCTGGATCGAACTTTTTTGGATAGAGTCAGGTTAAACTGTAGAGTGTTTGAGTACAGAAAAAAGAATGAGCATAGGAAGCACTTGTTTGGGACTTTTGTAGTTATCAAAATAGTTACCTTATTTTTATTACTATCTTAATATGAACACAATATGTGTATTTAAATAGATTCATTATTTATGTGCTTTTTTTTTTTCTTTGAGATAGAGTCTCACTTTGTCACCCTGGGTAGGGTGCCGAGGCTCAAAGCAACCTCAAACTCAGGCTCACGTGATCCTCTTGCCTCAGTTCTCATTTTTAATAGAGATGGAGTTTCCCTTTTACTCAAGTTGGTCTCAAATTCCTGAGCTCCAGGGTTTCCCCGCCTCCACTTCCCAGATGGATTACAGGCATGAACCATCACACCTGGCCTTTGTTTGTGCACCTTAGTGATTGAGCCCACGACACAGACTGAACCCTTACTCTCATGGCCATAAATGTGTCAGCTCGTTCTCACCATCAACTCCTTACCCTCAGATCACCTCCTCAGTACTCCCTAGAAATTATTCAATCATCAGGTTATCTGCTTTTAGACAAATACATTTTTGCTTTTGACTTACCACTCTTTTTTTAATTAAAGTTTGAGAAATACAGAAAAACCCACAAATATAATACTACCATCTGATATGTACCCTGATACCCTGACATGGACCTTTTTAGTTTTTTTCCATGCATGTATAATTTCTTACAAAAATCTGATGACATGCATAATTTTGTAACCCACATTTCATTTAACATATTGTGGAAGTTTATAATATATTTTTTTAACATGTAAGAAATTCACAAAGCTTAAAATTTACGAGTATAGAAAAGACAGAGTGAAATCCTAAGTGTTCCTCCTATCCTAAAAGACTTGTTTTTTTGGCTACTCTGTCACCCTGGGTAGAGTGCAATGGCATCATAGCTCATAGCAACCTTTGACTCCTGGGCTCGAGAGTTCCTCCTGCTTCAGCCTCCTGAGTAGCTGGGACTATAGGTGCTGGCCACCAGAAACAGTTTTCTGTTTGTAGTAGAGACAGCATCTTGCTCTTTCTCAGGCAGGTCTCGAACTCCTGAGCTCAAGGTAGCCACCTGCCTCAGCCTCCCAGAGTGCTGAGATTACTGGCCTGAGCTGCCAGTTGGCTCTAAGAGACATTCTTATTTTTTTTGTTTTTTTGAGACAGAGCCTCAAGCTGTCACCCTGGAGAGAGTGCCGTGGCATCACAGCTCACAGCAACCTCCAATTCCTGGGTTCAAGCGAGTCTCCTGCCTCTGCCTCCCAAGTAGCTGGGACCACAGGCGCCCGGCCATTTTTTTTTGGTTGCAGCCGTCATTGTTGTTTTGGTGGGCTGGGACTGGATTCAAAACCACCAGCTCAGGTATACATGGCTGGCGCCTTAGCCCCCGTTGAGCCACAGGCGCCGAGCCTAAGAGACATTCTTAAGTGCCTTGTATCATAAGGATGTACCCACCTTCAGTTGAAAATCCCTAATCCAAAAATCTGAAATGCTATAAAATCCAAAAAAATTTTTTTTTTCAAAATCCAAACCTTTTTGAATGCTAACATGACACTCAAATGCTTATTGGGTCATTCCAGATTTTGGATTTTCATATTAGAGGTGCTCATCTGATATAATGCAAATGTTCCAAAATCCAAAATCTGAAACATTTTTGGTCCATTTCAAATAAGGAATACTCAACTTGTATTATTAAACTTTTTTAGGAGTCAAGGCCTCACTCTGTTGCGCCGGCTAGAGAGCACTGGGTGGATCACAGCGCCTCACAACTGTCAGTTCCGGGGCTCAGGTGCTGCAGGACACCCGGCTCTCATATTTGCGGCGAGGGTGTCTCACTGTCGCCAGGCCTCAAGCAATCCTCCCACCCCATCTTTCCGAAGTGCTGGGATCAGAGGCCTGAACCACTGAGCCCAAATCTCACCCTCTATCATTTTTAATCCTTCCCCAGTTTTTGAGTTTGTTTTGCTGTTTATGAACACTGAACAGTATTGTAGAGGTAACTTTGGGCCCACTCTGGTTTTTCTGTTACAGATTTCTTGACCCTCCTCCTTTTCCTTCGTTTCCTGATTTCGTCCTCTCTGACCTCTTTCACCCCCTTTTCTTGCTGTCAGATGCATCTGTCACTACAGCACCAGCTGCCCCCGCACCTCGGTGCTCTCAGGTTTCCAGACTGTCCTGCCTTTTCCCTCATTACCTCATCTCTCCACGGGCCCAACCTGAAAGGTACACACAGAAGATAAAAACTTACCTTTCTTTCCTTTACCTGTGTTGTTATTTTCAGCTGAATCGTCTGTTTTAAGCCTTTAAAGCTTCAGGAAAAAAAAAAGATTTTATGTGACTGCTCCTGCAGTTAAGAAGCTTTGAAGATTGCTGTGTTGAAGGACCCAGTAAGTACAGCCTCTAAATCTCACTAACAGAAATGGAGTTGAGGCAACGCCATCTAGGCGGAGTGGGGCTGGGTTCTAAGCCATCAGTGGTCGTTTAGAGTATTACTGTCAAGCTGCTGTTTTTGGCATGGATTTTAGCTGCAGTAGACAAAAGTATTTTTTTCTTTTTACAAGTTATTAAAACATACCCTTTTATAACATTAGTAATATATAATATTTTGGGTTAAAAATCTGAGTTCTGGACCATTTGGGTGACACATCATTTCTGTATTCTATGATGATGATACAATTCCTATGGAAAATGAATTAAATTAGATTTTTAAGACTAGAGATGCTTGCTTTACAAAGTTTTAAAACAGAGATGACATCAGGATTTTGCCACTTTTTTTGCAGGGATGGAAAATAAAGCAAAGCAGTGTTCATCACGTGTTTCCAGCGGGTCTTCTGAAATTTAAAATTATGGCTGCTCTTTCTTCAGAGAACTGCTCTTTGACATACCAGTTACATCAGACACACCGGCCCCTCGATGTTAACTGTCTGCTCTTGATCATACTTGGGAAAATAATATTGAATATCCTCATACTAGGAATGAGAAGAAAAAACACCTGTCAAAATTTTATGGAATATTTTTGCATTTCACTAGCATTTGTCGATCTTTTACTTTTGGTAAACATTTCCGTTATATCCTATTTCAGGGACTTTGTACTTTTAGGCATTAGGTTCACTAGATACCACATCTGCCTGTTTACTCAAATTATTTCCTTTACTTACGGCTTTTTGCATTTCCCAGTT
>CAUYON010077289.1:0-14302 GCA_963573935.1 Arctocebus calabarensis
TTTGAGATATCATCTAACTCCAGTAAGATTAGCCCACATAACAAAATCCCCAAACCAGAGATGTTGGCGTGGATGTGGAGAAAAGGGAACACTTCTACATTGTTGGTGGGAATGCAAACTAATACATTCCTTTTGGAAAGATATTTGGAGAATACTTAGAGATCTAGAAATAGATCTGCCATTCGATCCTATAATTCCTTTGCTAGGTATATATCCAAAAGACCAAAAATCACGTCACAATAAAGATATCTGTACCAGAATGTTTATTGCAGCCCAATTCATAATTACTAAGTTGTGGAAGAAGCCCAAGTGCCCATTGACCCACGAATGGATTAATAAATTGTGGCACATGTATACCATGGAATATTATACAGCCTTGAAGAAGGACGGAGACTTTACCTCTTTTGTGTTTACATGGATGGCGCTGGAACATATTCTTCTTAGCAAAGTATCTCAAGAATGGAAGAAAAAGTATCCAATTTACTTAGCCCTAATATGAAGCTAATTTATAGCTTTCATATGAAGGCTAAAACCCAATTATAGCACAAGAATACAGGGAAAAGGGGAAAGGGAGGGGAGGAGGGAGGATGGGTGGAGGGAGGGCAATTGGTAGAATCACACCTATGGTGCATCTAAGGGTACTGGTGAAACTTATCAAATGTAGAATATCAGTGTCTTCATATAGTGATTAAGAAAATGCCATGAAGGCTATGCTTAACAGTTTGACCAAAATATTTCAGATTGTATATGAAGTCAGCACATTGTGCCCCATGATTGCACAAATGTACATAATTATGATTTAATAAAATTATAAAAATAAATAAGTAAATAAAACCTAAAAAAAAACCTGGGACACATGTACAGGGCAGCTCCATTATAACTTTATTGGACCACTGTCACATATTGAGTGTGTTGCTGACTGAAATGCCATTATGTTGTGTATGACTGCTTTTTCTTTTAAAAATTTAATTTTTTTTTATTGTTTGGGATTCACTGAGGGTACAAAGAGTTAGGTTACAGTGACTGCATTTGTTAAAGTCCCTCTTCTGATTGTGTCCCACCCCCAAGAGGTGTGCCACACACCATGACCCCCACCCCCCTCCCTTCTCCCCTCTCCTGCTCCCTCATTCCCCTACCCTTACCCTTGTATTAGATCCTCTACTGCCTTCATATTAGAATTGAGTACATAGGATTCTTGTGATGCTTTACTGAGAAGAATGTGTTCCACCTCCATCCAGGTTAATATAAAAGAAGTAAAGTCTCCATCTCTTTTAATGGCTGAATAGTATTCCATGGTGTACATATACCATAGCTTGTTAATCCATTCCTGGGTTGGGGGGCATTTAGGTTGTTTCTACATTTTGGAGATTGTAAATTGACCTGTGAAAGAGTCTAGTGATAATGTCCTTATGATAAAATGAATTTTTTTCTTCTGGGTAGATACCTAGTAATGGGATTGCAGGATCAAATGGAAGGTCTAATTTGAGTTCTTTGAGGAGTCTCCATACTTCTTTCCAAAGAGATTGTATTAGTTTGCAGTTCCACCAGCAATGTAGAAGTGTTCCCTTCTCTCCACATCCACACCAGCATCTGTAGCTTTGAGACTTTTGAGCTGTATAAAGTAGTCAAAAGTCAAATTCCAAACAACTGTAAAAATATGTCTGAAATATCAGAAATTGTTATTAAATGAAAACATTCATGTTCATTCTATGAAAAAAGTTCATAAAAACTGGACACAAAATATTTTAATAAATATGGGTAATGTGACATAGGGCTTAATCATTTCTTCAGCAGGACTGTAGATTCTATTAGGATAGGAACCACTGCGTTCACCTTTGTCACTAGAGCATTTGGTCAGGTATTCCATATTTGGCTGGTGCTCGCTTGCAAATGCTGCTTGAACAAATATAATAACATAAAATACATCACCACTGTAGAGTGTGCTCCTCTTTTTGTGCTTGACAGTTATCTATAAAACTGAATGTATGAGGAAGATTTTAGGCAAACACAGAAAAGGAAAAAGACTGAATCTTTCAGAAGAACCTTAGCAGAACACAGTTATTGGTAGTTATTTAAGCATAAGCAAACATTGTAAGCACATTTATTTACCTACCCCAACAATGCATTTTCCTCTACAAGTAGTCACTATCTAGTATAGGTAATAATCCTCAAATGAAAGTTTAAAAAGAATTTATGTACGGTGGGGTGTAGAGCTGCCATTTAAGTAACATAAGCTTTAATCCCCATAATTATTTTTCTAATATTTTTATCCTATTAAAACAATCCCCAAACTTTAACTTACTAAGTGTATGCTTCGCTAAATTTTCATACTAAAAATATTTCAGAGTAACTCTCTAAACATCACATAAATCAAGAGTTTTGGTTTATATTTTAAATGTACTTCACAATATCTTTTTTTGGTTGTTCCATTAAAAAACAAATCACCTATTTTCCAAAGGGGACTGTTAATAATTACAACCAGCTTGTCTGAAAATTTGATTAGAATAGTTCAAATGGAATTGGCAAGAAAAGGCTTTTTACTGAATGTATGAAACTTTCAAAAGACTGAGAGGAATATGTTACTTAATTTGTCAGTTTCATTTGTCATGTCCTGGTAATAAATATTATTTTGATAAATAAAGATGATCTGTATTGCTTTTATTGCACTGTTTTGTTTTTATACAACCATGGTTCTTCAAGTAGTATAAGAGGAGGCACCATATTTCAATACTCAAGCTGTTAATGCATGTTTCTTTTAAAGTTATTTGTCAACATTTCTACATCTGTATAAGAACTCAGTGAATTAATAGGGTAGATTTCTCATGTTCTATACAATGAAAAATCTCAAGGAAAAAAATGGGTATAATAGCCCTATAAACATTTTTGGACTATTACTAAGTCTACCCTATTTCTCTCTCACCATTGCCTTAGGAACCTTTGCTTATCTGACAGAGTAATAGTTATAACAGTGGAAAAGAGGTTGTACCATAAACAGAACAAAATTTGGGTGGATTTGAGTGTGTCCTAGTTGGTATCGATCCAGTCATGGCAGTAGGTGAGAGAGGGAAGGAGTTTCACTCATGAGGTTTCTTGCTTGTATCCAGAGGAACTCAAGCAAAACCTTTCAAGGTATGGAAGACACTTGGAGTTCTGAAAGCAGCTCCTGAGAGCCACCAAAGTCCTGGCCAGAGTGGTACTGTTGGCCTGTGCTCTTTCAGACTTAGCATTCCCCTGACAGCAAAAGCAAGACAAAAGCTTTTGAACAGAGATACGACTATATGAAGATGCTTCTACATTTGATATAAAACTGCTGTCAAAACACCGTCCACAAGATAGCTAATTATTCCTGTCAAAGGTTCTATATTCAAAGCCCTGAAGCACAGAAAGCCAGAAAAAAAGCTTGTCATTCTTCAAGAATTGGTAATATGTCCTTATAGAAGGAAATAATAATGATCTAACTTACAGAGGGTGTGCAGGAAATGTCTTTCAAAAGGGTCTGAGACTTTTTTTTTGAGATAGAGTCTCACTTTGTCATCTCTGGTAGAGTACCTGAGTGTCATAGCTCACAGCTACCTCAGTCTCCTGGCCTTAAGCCACCTGAATAGCTGGGACTACAAGTGTCTGTCACCTGCCCAGCTATTTTTAGAGAGAGGGTCTCACTCTGGGTCAGGATGGTCTCAAACTCGTGAGCTCAAGCAATCCACCCATCTCAGCCTCCCAAAGTGCTGGGATTATAGGCATGAGCCTCCATGCCTGGTCTGGGATTGAGATTTTTATAACATGGCCTTTATTGATTCTTCCCTTGTGTAGGGTTCAGAGGGATTAATAAAATGTCATTATCACTTGTGAACGAGTAATGGTTCCTGCTATGTTGGCTTAACATTCAGTGTCCATTTTTAACCATCCTAGAGGGTCTCCTCATATTGCAGTGACTGAAAACTACACCCCACATCAGAGGCCCTCGTGCAGTCTGGATGTGATTTGGTTTGGCTAGTCTCCAAGCTGCAGATGGTTAGGCAGTTAGAAGTGAGGTGAAATCCATGTTTTTGTGGCGAAGCACTTGGTTTTCTCTCATAGCATCCACGGTTTTCTTGTAGGTGGGCACCAGACCTGTAAGTGCTGAAAGGCAGGAAGATGGCTGCCTGTTACGATGGTGTGGACTGTCACAGGCGCTGACTGTGCGGTCCATATCTGCCAGTAACAGTGCTAGCTTCCCTGGTCATGGGGACTTCCTCTCAGGGAGAGACAGTGCGAGTCTGGAGCTAGCAGTTTCCTAATTCAGCAGGTCGTTTCTGAACCACAAACATGGCAGCAGGAGCTGTGGTAGCCTGTGTAATACTCTGGATGCAGCTCTTCAAAGCTTGTTCCGTCAGTCCTCCCAGGGATACTGGAATCTATTGAAGATGCCATTATAAATACTTTACTGCTTAAACTGAATTCTAGTCTCTGCAGAACCCTGTCCTACAGGGTATGTCAGTGTATATTCACCCCTTCCAAGAAATGAATGTTGTATTTTGTAGTGATGAGTAAAATTAATGTAGATTCCACAGGTATACATGAAAGAAGCTCTCCAGAATCATGTCCAGGACCAATGACTGAACTCTGCTTTCCTCTACTCTAAATGAAGATGTGCTGTTCCAGGACTAGGACAGCTCAATGTTTAAAATACTCCCTTGAGCCGAGGTGTGCAGATTGTTAGTGTAAGTACTGCTCAAGCACACAAGGACAGTAATGCAGCAAGATCTCACCTTCTCAGACTTGGGGAGATCCTATCTTTTAGCAACAGTGTCCTCACAGTTACAGGCCTCCATTAATTTCTGAGAGCAACAGGATTCTGAGATGTCCTATATCCACTCCTACTAAGCAGCCATCTAACTTTGCAAAAGATGTTATGTCACTGGCTAATTAAGTTGGAAACTTAATTTAACTATATATATATATTTTTTTTTTTCACTGTTGAGAAATTCTTTATTTTATTTATTTTTTTAAATTAAATCATAGCTGTTTACATTAATGCAATCATGGGGTACAATGTGTTGGTTTTATATGCAATTTGAAATGTTTTCATTGAACTGGTTAACATAGCTTTCATGGCGTTTTCTTAGTTATTATGTTCAGACACTTATATTCTACATTTAGTAAGTTTCACCTGTACCCTATTGTGTATTTGTGTGTGTGTGTGAGAGAGAGAGAAAGAGGAGAGACAGAGGGGGGTGCCTTTTCCCACCAATTCATAGCTCACGACATACTCGAGTCTCTTGAAGTTTTCTTATTATGTACTATCTAAAGATTCTTTAAGTTTCTCTTTGCTAGAAAATAATGGTCTGTCTGCCCTCCTCAATGTCTTAACAAAGGCTAAAAGAAGAAAAAATAAGAACATGACTGGCTGCCACTATGAGCCCTTAATTTTTGTGGAAAAAGAACAATCCCATATTATATTCGATGAGGCCTATCTGCAAGATATGTGTAGGGATCTCAGATTTAGCAAACAAAATAAAATGAAAAATGAGGACAATTAGTGAGATTTGAATTTCAGGTAAAGAAACTTTTTAGTATAAGTATCCCACATACCATATTTTAGATGTATTTATATTAAAATATTCATTGTTTGTGTGCCATTCAAATTTAACTAACCATCCTAAGGTTGATCTGGCAACCCTAGTTGTAGAAAACCCCTTGCATGAACCACCACTGCAGAGTAGATCTTATTACACACCAGCTGAGGAGCCCGAGTCTTCAGATAGAAGGAATGAGTTCATTACGGCTAATTTATATACTCTTAGTTAGCCTCAGACTCTTGGTATGTCCTGGGTTTTATATCCTTGAACCCAGATTCAAACATGCACTTGTCCAGAGGATACAGCCCAAGTTTCGGCACTTTATAACCAGCTCTGCTTCCCTTTCTCTCCTGGCCATCAGGAATCTCAAAATAAATTATAGTATTGGCTTTTCAGCTTCTTCACCTGTTAAGTAGACAAGGCTTCTTAACTTTAAATCCTTTCAAAAATGGGATGGGCTATAAATTATTTATTGAGCCAAATGAACTGGCTTTCCTCTATGGTATTCAAGGTCAGTGAAAACAAGAGTTCTGAAATATACTAGATGTCACCTTCCTAATTTTTATATCTTTAAGAATAGAAAATAATTATTTTATTTACTGTAATACTTCTGTAAGTTAGACATTTGGTTATAAGAATCAGAAAACAATGCAGCATCTTGCACTATTGTTGTGTGATGAATGTATGCCACAGAATAGAACAGCTATTCTAGAGTTGCGACTTTTATTTACCAAGGTACGTGTTGCATAATGTACAGAAGAAAGCAGTATCAAGGAATTTAGTGTTTTAGTTGCTAAAAGTATTCTACTGCTAAAATATGAAAAGTGAAAATGTGGTTAAACTTCGAAATGTAATATATGTCTGGAAAATAAAATCATTTGTAGCATAGCTAAGTTTTGCTCAAGTCTGGAGAGATAACATGAAAAATCCTGAGACTAGCAATTTGCTGACTAGAAAATGACTATGTTTTCAATCAGCCTAATATGGCAGTTGTTTCTCTGAGGCAAAGAAAAGCTAAGGAAGACTTACAGTCTGTAGATATTCAGCATAGCTTGGCAAAATTTAGCTGCTAGCTTCTTCTTATCCTTGTTATACATTTCCATATGGGACTTGTTATTATCAACAAGAAGAAATAATAGAAGTAAATAGAAGCAAGAGGAAAGGTCTAGACTGGTATGCATTAACTGCTTGTCAACTATGGTTTTCCTAATGAATTGCCCTGTTGCTCTGTATCTCAATGATTATAGTACAATAGCTTTCATTAGTAATTGCAAATAAGCCTAACTGCCACCTTATTTCCATTCTAGTGAAAATAATTAGCATTTCATATAGTATTGTCCAAGGCATTTCTGAACTTACAGCAAGACTATTTGACATCATCCAATACTTGATTCCATCCTCAACATGCTTGAAAACAGATTCTGTGTTTTTTAGTTTCAATGGTGTCACCAATGAATTCTACCATGGCTTAAATTCCTGCCAATATTATAGCTAGAGATATCAAAATGCTGCAGTAATTAGATATTGCAAGCCTGACTTCCCTAGTGGTAGAACTGTCACAGAAGGGGAGGAATTGATATTCAAAGTTTATAATAACTCAAACCTCTACAATTATTGCTAGAACATGAATGCTACCATTTTAAATAGCAGAGAGCAACTTAAGAAAAAGCCTTATTACAAAGGGGAAAGACACAGGAAAAAAACAGCATCACATATTTAGATGACCAATGCTTTTTTTCTGCTAAAAATTTATAATTACTTATTAAAACTCAAACCTGAATACTAAGTGGGCAGGGAAGTATTTCTTTTAAAAACAAAGCTGCCATATTCAATAGAAAGTAAAGCCTAGTCTATTACATAGCAGAACTTAACTTTACAAATGCATTATCCTAGCATTAAATATCATTATTTCATAAAACTGAATTTATAGAAAATATTTTGTACAAAACTAGTTATTTCCATGTATATTTTAATAACACATATCCAGGTGCATCTGAGTATATAAACTTACATACATATGTATATAATTTTGTAACTGAGGTTTTTCTATCACGTACATACAATAACATGAGTCAAATATTGCTGACTTTATATGAATGTGTTGCTCACAGACAGAACTAGTTAATGTGAACATAACACCTAGGGAAAAGCCCGGGATGGCTGGATCTGTGGGACCATATGTCTACTCTTTATTTCTCTGACGTTTTCATCCTAGGTGTTGTACTATGTATAATTTCATGAGGTAATAAGGCCTCCTGATCCAGCTAACCAACTCAGGAATTCTCTAACCGTTTACATATATTTTCCATTTGACTGTTCTTACTGTAGTCACAGAACCAGCCTGGGAGTCCTGCTCTTCCAAGTCTGGCCGAGAGGGGCTGAGATGGCTCATCTAGTCACCCTTTACTTAACAACAATCTGTTGGATTCTTCCTGTCTCGACATTTTAGTTTTCAACGAATGGTTTCACTGTCCTCACCAGACATGTACGAAAAACAGGCAAATGGTGTTAAAATGCAATATAATAAAACATTAGCCTTGGGAACAAAGTAGGAAAATATAAACACATTAAAAATAAAAGTGTATAAGACCATTGGTTAAGAGCTGTAGGTGAATGAAGTGGAGATTAGAGGTTAGAAATCAATGATGATAATAAAATGTACTCAGTTATAAAGCCTTTTCATATAAATTATCTTTTCTATAAAGAGATTAAAGAACTTCAAAGAAACAGAAATGGAGTCTCTTTTTACATTCACTGTTTTGTTCCTTATCATGTCTCTCAATGGAGCAGTGAATTAGTTCTTTCTGAAGAAACCTGTTCAAAAACAAAGCAACCCTCTGTGGATTTCTTGCAAAAGTCACTGTGACCTGTGGTAACAAAGGGGGTGTTTACTCTCCCCTGGCAACAGCTGGTGGTCATATCCAGGCTATAGTTCCTTAGGGGTCCAGGTGGTTGTTTAGGAAACTGGGATGATAATTAGGTCCAATCTCTGTGAGGTCACATAGAGCATAGTAAACAATTATTTGGTATTCAGGGAAGAAGACAGTTAGAGCTTGTCTGGGTGAATCCACCGTCTGTCTCCTTCCCAAATGTCTGCTTAGAATAAACAAGGGAACTGGGACATTCTTTGGCATAGGAGTATTTATCACCACCTACCTTTCTTTCAAGTAAAAGATATTCCTCTACCACTTACTAGTTATTTAATTTAGAGCAAGTTATTTAATCTCTCCGTGTCTAACATTCCTCACCTGTGTATTAAGAACAACTCCTATCTACGCCTTATGAAATTTTTTTGTGATGATAAGATAATACATACAAGAGCAAAATTCAGCCTAGCTATAGTAGGAGTTACATAAATGTTGGCTATTAGCTCCATTGCGAAGAAGGTATGATGTAGAAAAAATAAACCATTGTAAACTCGAAAAAGGAATTTCTTATTTACTCTGTTCCTGAAAAGACCTAGCTGTGGCCTCGTGCAGCTGCCCTAAACTACACAGTGGACATGCCTGTATTTTGGGCTCAAACACTCTTCATGAAAGAAAATGCTGCAGTGGGTGAAAAAAATCGTCAAAATGGGGCTGAGACATCTTGTTGACAAAATGTAAGGACACATTAAAATATATCTAGGGTAGTTTTAGAAGTACATAGAAACTTAAAGAAGTTTTTACTGTATAAGTCTGACAGGGTATCAAAAGGAAAAAAAGAAAAAGTTAATCCTTCACGAGCTGAAATATATTCTCCTAATTTCTTGTTGCTTCATAGTGTAATACATGGTTAGGCTAGATATTATCTTTTCTATCTTATTTTTTTACTTTCTCTAGTTTTTGCCTGTTTACTTTTCCATTTTAATTTTAGAGTTAGCTTATCTGTTTTTAAGACAGATTCTGCAAGTAATTTTTATTGTAAACGACTTTAATTTAGACTGCTATATTACAAACTAACACATAAAGAATTTCTGGAAATAATTAAGAAAAAAAGCAATATAATCCAATATAAATGGGAAAAGAATATAAAGTGACACAAAGTATATAAAAAAGAAAAGATAGAAAAGATAATGGTAACATTGATAACTCTGAAAAGAAATTGTGTGTATAAATGCCATAGAAGTGAAACTCTTATAAATTTTTAATTTTTAAACATAAGAATCTATTACTCATTAAAAAGTAAAGTCATAAAATGATTATAATCATGTTTAATTGAAACAAGTTGAATATGTGTTTACTAGTTATGGCATCCAAAAAGACAAAATTAAATGTAGAACACGAATATAAAAACAGATGAATATAATAAATATATTTAATTTTTTACCAATTTAATACATAGGAAAGTACTGATACTTAATAGAAAAGTCAATGTACTTTATACAGATGAATTTTTCTCTGCTTGTATAAATAGAAAAAGGTATATAGGGAGAACTCTAAGAAAGAAACATGGTTTCACAAAGGAAGGATATATTACAAGAAGTAGCTGGAACTCCCAAAGAAAGGTCATAAGAAGATGGGTAAGTTAGTGTCTTGAGAGAACTGACCATGTACCTTGAAAACCTATTAGCTCCTGGGAGTTGCAATTTCTGGATGACTTTGCTAACACAGCAGGGCACTCGGAAGATACAATAATATACAGGGTGAAGTATAGTGAACCGTCTGTGACCAAGGCATTCAGGTGATAAAGAAGAGAAGCACTTAGAGTCCCAGCAAGGGGAAGAATTTAAAAGTTCCACCAATGCAATATGGGAAGCTTGACTAAAGCTAGTGGACTGGCTCAAAAACCACAGACCCAGGACTCACTCACTTGAGTGGGAATAAAATCCTATATAGAAATCAAGCAGTTACTCAGAACACTTACCCTTGGCAAGTCTCAGATCATATTCTTTCTCTTTCTGCTATGGTAAGATTATAGTGACCCTGAGTAGGCATGGAGACAAGGTGGAATAATGACCCAAAAGGATTCTAATATAAAAGTAAACAATAGTTAAACAGATCAGAAAAGAAAGAATTATTCAATAATTTGTAGTGTAATGGCTCCTGGCAATTATGTGCATGTAGTGGGGGGGGGGGCAGGGTAGGAATGAGACCAAAAACTAAGTTACCAAAGAAGGGTAACATAAGGTCTTGTGGTAATGGAAACCTTATCCTGGTGATTATATAAACTTATACATGTGATAAATTGCACAGACCTATACATAAAAACACAACACGCATACACAAATGAATGCATGTAAAACTGATGAGATCTGTATAAAGCCTATAGAATGTACCAATGCCAATCTGCCAGTTTCCTGGTTACATACCAGACATTACCACTGGGGGTCATTAGGTCCAGGGCATCTCACTATACCATTTTTGTAACTTCCTGTGAATATAATTATTTTGAAAATAGGAAATATCTATCAAATACTATAAATGAATATAAAATTCAGATACATTGCAGAATTAAAGTTTTAAAATTGAGAGACAAAAATAAATTTAGTTGGGCTCTTGAGTTGAAAGTGTTTTATCTGGTCAGAGTCCTTAAAAACAGAGATCTCCAAATTATAAATGTGACATTTCACAGAAGAATACAGAACTATGGTTCTTATGAGAAATAGCAAAACTAACACCCTAGGGTTTCTGTGGCTGAACTGAGCAACGGGCTTCTTCACACAGGGCACAGACCCTCCCATTCCCCTCAGGCCTCTGCTTGGCAGGCCTAATCCCACTATGTGACCAGACTCTCCCAGTATTTTAGTTTCCATCTCTGCTGTAGGAGGGATACATTTCGCACAAATCTGAAAGTGCATGAAAAAATTTTAAAGCTAAAGTACAAATGCCACAATACGGAATACAGTAAATTAATTAGAGTCCATAGCTTTTAAATGATTTTTAGCTTAAAAAGAAAATAGTAGGGCAAAGTGTATCATGGAAAAGTGTCTGCTGTTCTTTTGCTGTTAAGACATTTAGCTATTTCAGGAAAATAATTAAAAAAATCAACAGACAAGTAAATGTAGAATTTTCTAATGGAAAGTGAAGTTGATATAAAAAGCAATGCCATAATAGTTGATATTGTGTGCTCTGCATCCTGACTTTTGAGATTTGAGGCCTTTTTTCCTCACATTACCTTTTGTTATTTTGGCGAATTACCTTTCTTGGACTCCACATTTGACATCCATAAAGATAATATTATCATCCACTTCACAGGATGTTGTGATAAGCAGATTAGATATACACGTAAAATATTTAGCACAGTTCCTGGCACGTAGCAAGTGATCGATAAAAATGAGATAGTATTATTGCTGTCAGCATAAAATCCATGGCCCTTACCTTACCTATGAAAGGCTGCTCTGCTCCCTGCCTCCTCTCAAATTCTTTCACTACTCACCATTCTTTCATCACATGCTTGTCAACATCACTTTTCTGTCCAGATCTTTCCTGCCTCCTTGCATTCACTCCTGGCTCTTTTATTAGCTGGGACCTTCCATGGGCCTCCCTTCATTGTAGCTCAAATGTCATTAAGAAAGGATGCTGCTGGTTATCACATCTTCCCATTTGTTTCCCTCACAGTATTTATTATAAGCCATTATTTTATTTTTTATTGCACTTGCTATTGTAGCAGAAGGCCGACCCTGTAAGGTCCACAAGGGCAAGAACAGCTTAAGCCCCAGGATTTAAAATATATGTTCCAAGGAGCTGCACAATGAACATCTGGGGAATGAATTTCTCAGCATTAAACTACAAGACAGTGAGGAGGAAATTCTAGATTTTCTGTCCATCAGCAAATAATATTTTGAGCTTAAATGTTTAATTCTGATTAATTCTCATATAGTTCACAAGAAAATTCAATCCTCTAATTACATTAGGAAAGAATATTTGGGATGCGGAGACAAGCAAAAGCACAACAACAAAAAAGAATGCCATTTTGATAAATATTTAGCAATCTAATTAGACAGCCACCATACCTACTTCTGCGTAACATTTTGACCTGCTAATTGTGCCTTCACACCATAAAGGCAACTCTGTAATTACACCGATCACCACAGTTGAAAAGCTTAGAAACAGAATGAGTGAGTAAATCAATGCAAAAGACATAATGGCCATATTCGAAGATCATAGGAGGCTGCTTGTTATCTCCAGTCCAATATAATTATTTATTAAAAAAAGGAAAAATAGAAACAAGAACCAAAAAGTTAAGGTGCGTAGCTTTCCACAGCTGAAATAAAAAAAATGCTTAAGCCTAAATTTAGAAAGATATCTTGCTTATTTTCTGCTGGTTTCACTTAAATTAGAAGCTTTTTAACATTTAGAGAGTTTTTACTATTCATTTGTCATGATCCTAATAGCTTACATCATTGAAAAAACTTAAAAGCTTGTTTTTATGAGAAATCATCCACTGTGTTAAACTAAGCTGAATCTTTGTGTGAGGGGGTTAATTTAGAAAAACTGCATAATATTCTTTTTTTCTTCCTTTTCCTTTTTGAGACAAGGTCTCACTCTGTTGTCCTGGCTAGATTGCAGTAGCATCACCATAGCTCACTGTAACGTCAAACTCCTGAGCTGCCGTGATCCTCCTGACTCGGCCTCCTGAGTAGTTGGGAGGACAGATGTGTGTTACCATGCTAGGATAATTTTTCTATTTTTTTCATAGAGACGGGGTCTCGATATTGCTCAGGCAGCAACATATTATAATCTTAATATAGCCAAAGTGTGTTAACAATCTCCAACTCATTGTTCCACAAGATTTAATTTGTCATGTTTCCTTATCTGTACAGACTGCTATAATAACACTTTCTAAAAATGTCCTCTTGTGAAAAAAAAGTTATCTTATCCACTCTTTTAAAATTTAGTTCAAATCTTTTTATAGTCTATTTTATTTAAATTCTTCTCACTAGTGTAATGTAAGTATTTGCTTGCAATTCGATTTAAGTTGGTATTAAGGGGGTTGGTTGTTAATGATGTAACATATTTAATTGTTTTGTCCTATTTATAATTCAGTTTGTAAATTCTTTAAGAACCTGGAGTTTAATTTCTGGTACTTCACCTTCTTCTGTATTATTTTTTGGATAAAGAATATCTCTTAGTTTTGGCTTTACTTTTTCAATCAGCAAAGTTAAAGAATTAGTATAGAAAATTAGTTTCTAAAACTAGGTCTCTGCACACTAAAATCGGCATAGAATATATTGTACATAATTTAATGGAATATGGTGGAAGAGAATCTATTAGAATAGAAAATGGAATACTTAAAATTTTGCTTTTAATGTTTAGGGGGTGTGTGTGTATAGTGGGTCTTGAGGCATTATATTTTTCTAAATGCGGGTTGCATTCAAAAAGTTTGAAAACCACTGAGGATAGAAGATTTTAGTTTCCTTCAGAATGTAGATTCTAAAATTTCTAAGGCACTGACTTAGATGTTAACTTTTCTTTGTACCTCATTGTCTGTTAAGAACTATTACTGGATTACCAGAATTTTTATTAAGAAGAAACTATTAAGAGAATAATTTAATAGATAAACACATTAATGAATGCGAAATGTTCATTATAGAGTAAAACTCGCAAGAAAGAGATTTCTTTCTTTTTTTTTTTTTTTTTGAGACAGAGCCTCAAGCTATCACCCTGGATAGAGTGCTGTGGCATCACAGCTCACAGCAACCTCCAATTCCTGGGCTCAAGTGAGTCTCCTGCCTCCGCCTCCCAAGTAGCTGGGACTACAGGTGCCTGCCACAACGCCCGGCCAGTTTTTTTGGTTGTAGCCATCATTGTTGTTTGGTGGGC
>CAUYON010077292.1:0-16534 GCA_963573935.1 Arctocebus calabarensis
GACCTTCCTCAGAGTTGGGGAGGTGTCTCTCCCAGATCAGACCCTGGCAGAATTGCTCTGTTGTTACTGGATCTTTGTAGGGAGTGACCCTGTGTTTCTAATGATTTCTCAAACCCTGCAGGGTGGGGAGCTTATATCCTACTCAGCCTGCTTAGAAGACAGTTTAAATTGCTAACTTGGGCTAAGCCAAGGCTTCCCCAGGAAAGTGCTATGGCTGGGATCACTCCTTGAGTGGCTATCCACTTACCCAGTGTGCCAAGACCAGTCTCACCCCATTCCCCTGAGGGCTAAGGCTGCAAGGCGTCTCAGTCCCTGCCTTTAGGCTGCTCAGTCACTAGATTACTCACTCCCACCCAATGCCTGTTTTGAGACCCTGAGGGTGGAGCTTGCCAGGGCGGTTCTCCCACAATGGCTCCACACAGCCCCCACCAAACACTGGCAGCTCCGTTTGGCTTGGTGGCCCAGTCTGGGGCCCCAGGCAACACTCAAAAAAACCCCACACTCCTGCCCAGGTTCTCCCAAGGCAGTTCAACCAAGTACCAAGTCCAAAAGAAACCCAAATGGCTCACAGGCAAGGCCCTTCCAGCCTGCAGTCCCACTGCTGCCCCACCCACAGCCGCTGACAGGATCAGACCAAATGAACAGACGCAACCACTTGCCCAATCTCTGCCGCTTTAGCCTTCCTCAGGGTGTCCAGAAGCCTCACACTGTCTCCCTGTGTCCCCAAAGGGAAGTTTCTGGGCAGATCCCACCTGACAGAGATGCCTGAAGTCCTCTCTCCCCAGTCTCACTGTGCCCAGCGGCAAGGAAGCTGTTACTCGTCCGCCATCTTGCTCTGCCCCCCCAGTTACATTTTTTAAAAGCACTATTTCAAGTATTCTCAAAAAACCAAATACCCTATAATTTCTTTTTTCATTCCAAATAACATTTCTTTCAGTGAAGAAATAAAATTTATCATATCAGTCTGCTGTTCATTAAATCAATGTCTTTCAAAATGGTTTCATCATGGGCTCAGTACCTGTAGCACAGTGGTTATGGCATCAGCCACATACACCAAGGCTGGCGGGTTTGAACCTGGCCCAGGCCTGCTAAACAACAATGATGACCACAACAAAAAAATAGCTGGGCATTGTGGTGGGCACCTGTAGTCCCAGCTACTTGGGAGGCTGAGGCAAGAGAATCATTTAAACCCAAGAATTTGAGGTTGCTGTGAGCTTGATGCCATGGCACTCTACCAAGGGGGACACAGTGAGACTTCATCTCAAAAAAGAAAAAAAATGATTTTATCATGGATTTTTGCTCATAGTTACCACTGATGGCAGTTTCATGTTTGGGAGATGTGTGTAGGCAGGCCAATGCTACAGAGTCACAACTACAATGCTTTTTAGAAAAAAATATGTATTCAGTGACATCTACAATGCAATTCATTCTATAGAGCATTTGATGAAATTTCTTCAAGGAGTCAGCCCAAAAATAAACAAATAAAAGTGAGGAGAGAATGTTCTAGATTAAGGCTTAAGGCACAGATGAGTATTAACAGCTAAATATTATGAGGGGAACTTTTTTGGATCTTCATATGTACAAACCAAATTTTAAAATGATTTTTATAGCAGAAAGGAGAAATGTGGTCATGGCTGAATATTAGATGGAATTAGGAATTCTTCTTAGTTTTATCATGTGTGGTCATACATTGCAGTTATGTAAGAAAAGGCGCTCCTTTTCCCTCTTACATTTGTCCTGTTTTGTATTGCTATAATAAAATACGATGAACCGGGTCATTTATAATGAATAAAAAGTCACTGACTCATGGTTCTGGAAACTGTAAAGTCCAAGATTGGCGGGGTAGCATCTTACTATGTCATCCCATGGCAAAAGGGCAAAGAGAAGGCAAGAGAAAAAGGCAAAAGATGGCTAAACTCACCCTTTTATAAGGAACCTCCTTCGGCTATAATGGCATTAATCCTTTATGGCCTAATCAGCACCTAAAATATTAGGCCCGGGATGGCGCCTGTGGCTCATCGAGTAGGGCGCAGGCCCCATATATGGAGAGTGGCGGGATCAAACCCTGCCTCGGCTGAACTGCAAAAACAGAAAAATAACCGGGCATTGTGCCGGATGCCTGTAGTCCTAGCTACTCGGGAGGCTGAGGCAAGAGAATCACCTAAGCCCAGGAGTTAGAGGTTGCTGTGAGCTGTGTGACGCCACGGCACTCTATTGAGGGCGATAAAGTGAGACTCTGTCTCTACAAAAAAAAAAAAAAAAATGTATATATATATATATATATATAAAATATTAGGCCCCACCTCCCAACATTGTTGCACTGGGGATTAAGTTTCCAACACACGCAAATCATAGCAAAATTTGCAGTACAAAGTATTTTGAGCTGAAATAACTTGATGTTTGGAATTTGCTTTAAAAACTAAAGAAAGAAGAAGGATAGATGAAATTAGTATGGCAAATTGATGATGCCTACTAAGTCCTATGATGAATTCATAAAGGTTTGTGATAGTCTCTATTTTTATGGATTTTTTTGTAATTTAGATAATAGCATATGAAATTCAATCTAATTTTGAAATGCTGCATAGAAAGAATTTGTAATGACACTATCCTTCCTGTTCTCAACTTCCAAATGTCTTATTAAGTTCATTTACAATTTTGTTCCTGATTATAAATGTAGTATATATTCAAAATATTAGAAAAACAAAAAAAGCAACAAAGACCAAAGAGAAGACCAAAGTCTAATGAAATAATTTGTAGATAATCTGAAGAGAAACAAAGGGATCGCCTGAAAAAACAACTTAAAATTTCCTTCTGGTCTCTTTTTATTATTATTACATGTACTTGTTTAAATAAACAGTGGTCAGCTATTTATCTACTAAATTTCCTTTTTCTCTATCTCTCAATGACCAAAAAAAAAAAAAAAAAGTGCCTGGAGTTTGATAAGAACCCCAAATGTTGGATTACTTAAGTGGTGTTGCCTCCCTTCACCCACAGGTGGCCAAGGGCATACTGTAGGTGATCAATACAAATGGTTTCTTTTTTCCTTATTCTTCTTTCCCCTTTCTTTGACTTTTCTTACTCAATTTCAGCTCTGGTCAAAACGATTCCATCATTCAGCAATTTCTTTATCTTTCTATGGTACTCAGTGGAAGCTCTCATTTTATTCTTGTATTAAATAGCAGCTGCTTGTTTTAAATGCTCAAGAATACAATAGTTGTCCATTTAGTCATCTTAAAATATCAGCTGGATTTTGACTACCAAGAAGGGAATCGGTGTAACTCTAAAACTGGGTACAGTAAGTCCTTAGAAATACACTAATCAGCATTATTTTAGAATAATGCCATATGCAGCTACAATTTGGTGAGATTTCTTCCTCTTGACCAATGCTGTGGACACCTTTCAGCACAGGTCACTCTGAACATCAGCACTTGTCCCCATTAGTATCCTACTCACTCTGCTGATGGAAGGATGAGCTAATTGTACAAAGGTCTGGACAGAAGCTAGCTTGAGAAATGACTAAGCAGGTACCTGTCTTCCTTAATCCACATTTAACCCGTCCAGATAGAACCGTTCTATTTTGGGCCTTCTGATGTGATGTGTGATTGAAGCACGCAGATCATCTACCAGATATTCCTGCCAAAACTTGAATTCTGACCTGTGTTTGATCAAGCTTCTATATCTGCAGCAAATACTTTTGCTACAGACCAGATCACCCCAGAACTTAGTAGCTTAGAACAACGACCATTTATTACTTTATACTATTCTGTGGGTCAGATAAGTGATTCTTCTAGTTGGAGCCAGTCAGTTGAAGATGGCATCACTCTTGATGTCTCATGAAGGAATAGGGGTGACTTGGTCACATCTCACCGTAAGCAGCAGACTTGAGAGTCACAGAACTGTTGAGAGCAGTGAGGATGGGCAAGCTCCAGTGCACAAGCACATAACTGCTCGTATCATGTTTGCTAATGTCCCATCAGCCCAAGCAAGTCATGTAGCCAGGCCCAGAGTAAAGGGGATGAGAAGCAGATTGCACCACTTAATCAGTTTTGCAGATGAACTATAACATCTAACTTCTAGTTTACATCAACACAGTATGGCAAGGAAAAAGTTAAATGATATCATAAGGAAATAATCAGACAAATCCATAATGTGGAACATTCGGTTGATTATCTGTGTAGGGTTTTCCAAAAGTCAACATCACAGAAAAAACAAACAAACAGATGTAACATAGAGATGAGGGGACTATTTTAGACTTAAAATAACTATGAACTTTATTGGATTATTATTCAAGTAAATAAAAACAGCCCTAAAGAATTCTCTAGACAATTGGGGAAAATTGAATATGGATTAAATACACATTTATCATATCTTCAATGTGACAAATGATATTAGGTTACATAGGGAATCATCCTCATTGTTAAGGGGTGTAAGGTGACTATTTAGGGGTAAGACGTTATAATGTCTGAGTTTTCAAATGGATCATCAACTCAACATACCTCTATCTTTTCCTATGGGAAGAAATAAAACAAATATAATGTTACGGGCTGAATTGTGCCTCTCCAAATTTCTATGCTGAGATATTGACTCCTGGTTTCTCAGGATGTGATTATATTTTGAGTGAGCCTTTAAAGAGGTGATTAAATTGAAATGGATGGTCAGGGTGGGCTTGAATCTAATCTGACTGGTATCTTTATAAAGAGATTAAGACACAGACAGACATACAGAGTAAAGACTGAGTGAAGGCAGAGAAAGAGATTGGTCATCTACAAGCCAAGAAGAGGCGCTTCCGAACCAACCCTGCTAGACTGATCTCAGATTTCAAGCCTCAAAAACGCAAGAATGTAAATTTCTCTTGTTTAAGCTGCCAAATCTGTTACAGCAGCCTAAGCTAATACACACAGCAAAATGCTATTAAATCTGGGGAAGGGTGTACAGGCATTCATTTTTTAATTTTTCTTTCATTTAAAAATGCACATATTCAAAAATTGAGAGAATGCTATAGGCTAAAAGTTGTGTCCCCACAAAATTCGTATGTTGAAACCTTATCCCGTAGGTGATGGTTTTGGGGGGAGCCTTTGGGAAGTGATTAGGTCCTGAGGGTGGAGCCCTCATGAATGGGATTAGTGAACCAGTAAGAAGCTGAAGAAACTAGAGTACCACCCTTCCACTACATGAAGACACAGCCAGAGGTGGTGACTCTCAATCACCAGACAATGAATTAGCTAGCACCTTGATCTTGGGCTTACAGCCTCTAGTGTTGTGAGAAATAAATATCCAGGCTATAAGCCAATAGTCTGTGCTATTTTGTAATAACAGCCCCAAGAGATGAAGGCAAAGGGCAAAGCCTTCTAGACACCAGCTCTTAAGACGCAACACATTCCATCAACTATAATTGAATTCTGAAATATTGAAATCTGGCTGCAACTTTCCTTAGAGCATTAATGGGTAATTGGAAGTCTGACAAATTAAATGAGAAAACCATTTCTCACCATACCACCAGATCCCTTGTTTCAAGTTATAAGCCATTAGATCTAGAGAGAGACTTAGTGACATGATTAATTTGGAAAATTATTTTGTGTAACAGAATAAAAGGACAGTGTGGCCACCAACTGGAGTTTCAGCTCCAAGTTATTTCAGACAGCAAGGATGGCAGTTGGCCAACTTTGAAATACAGCAACATGAGTAAGGGACAGTGATGCTGGAATTATCCAAATAGTACATTAACTCTGTCAGTCTGCCAACAGCTCAAACAAATATTTCCTGACAAAGTTATGTTGCTTCATTGGTAAACAATCTGCAGACTTTAATCGTAGGATTTGTTCTAAGCAAAAAAGCAGCTCATTGTGTGTATGCTGCTTATCTTTTCCCTTTTCTTCTGCTCTTCCCAGCAATTGCTCCTATACCCAAGTAGCTAACCTATTTCTGTTCTCCCTAGAATCAATGAGGTGTAAGAAGAAATGACCGCATATTTAGGTATTAACATTTTCAATGGCTCTTGCATTTGTTAATGACATCAGATTCTAAGATAGTAGTTTTCAACCCTAGTAGCATATGAGCATCAACTGGGAAGATTTGAACAAAACAAAAACCAAAAACACTGATGCTGAGATATATTCCAAAAACTTTTGAATTAGTTTGTTCTGTGGTAGGACCTTGAAATCAGTAATTTTTAAAAAGCTTCCCCAGTGATAATATGCAGCTAGGTGAGAACAACTCCCTTAACCTAAAGTGAATTCTTACCAATAAGAAATATATGTACTTCTTGGGGAGTGGGGGTCAAAGGAATGCCTATAGAGGGTTCCCCCAAAACCATTTTCTTTGATTTTCAAATTCATCCTGAAAAAAAAAAAGTCCGATCATGCTATTAAAGTATCATTCCACTCCAATTTTTTTTTACAAAAGCATTTGCTGATGTGGGATGATATTATGCACAATAGGATAAAGTACAATTATTATAGCTGCCAGGCTTTGGCATTTAAAGTAGTTTTCCCCATTGACATTTCCATAACATAAAATTCCTCTAATGCCCAGTCTTGATTTTAACATATTTTCTGCTAAAAAGAACCAGTGCTTCTTGCCAAATTAGTAATTTAAGGCCTGGAGCATGGATACATGATGAGTCTGAGAGCTGTTTCCCTAAAGCTCTAAGTCCAAGGAGGAGGTTTCAAAGAGACTTCCAGGCCAGAATCAAGAAACTCCTATTGGCTAAAGTTGTTAACAATTTGAGCATTAGAAGGAATAATGGCTATATAGCAATTGGAATAAAATGAAAAAAATCTCAAGTTCTTAATAATACTCAAAACGAATGAACAGAATAAAAATAAGAAGAAACACATTTGCTACCACTGGAGGCAACTATTACAACTCTTTATTCTGGAAGGAAAGAAAGAGTTGGACATTAATTCTGCCCTATAGAAGGAATGAAATCTCATCTCCAGTTGATGGAGAAAAGCTCTTCTTTACAGATAGACGGTACCTAATTTTTTTAAATCATAGATTTTTTTTTTTAAATCACCAAATCCCAATGAAATAATTAATACAACAATCAATCATTAACAGATGTTAGAAATATTAGGTAAAAAGTTACTGGGACTCCCATTTTTGTGAAGGATGAAGTAAACAGGGTAATATATACCCTTCCACCTGATACAACTAGAACACCAGACAAAATGCATGAAACAGTGACATTCATGCATCAGCTATTGAGCAACAAAAGGGCAGTGATCCCCGAGAGATAGAAAACAAAGGAGGTGAGCCCTCAATGCACCAGTTCATTGGCTAGAGTTAGTTTCCAGGCTGCGATAGGGGATGGGGATTCTAGGCAGGGTTCAGTTGTTTCCCTGAGCTGAGAAGATGGAACTGGCAATCAAGGGAAACCAAGACGCTCAGAGTGTGCAGGGCAAGAAAAGAAGTAAGCTGCATTAAAAAAAAGTTCCTCAGGAAAAATAAAAGAAATCCCCTTCTGATTATTAATTGAGCAAATGCAAGGAAACTTCCTGAAATTAAGGAAAAAAATGCTTGAAAAGATTAGAGAAAATTAAACGTACAGTTTGAAAAACATCCAAAAACTTCCAACAAGGAGAACTTTGGGCCCAGATGCCCTCACGAGTGAAATAACAATTTTACACACTCTTCTAGAAAAACTCTAGGAGGGAATCTTTTCTGACACATTTTTAAGGCCAGTGTTACTCTGATAATAACCAGATAATGATTTTATTAAAAAAGAAAATTATGGGCCTATATTCTTTATGAATATATATGCAAAAATTCAAAACAAAATTTTAACAAAGTGAATCCAACAGTATATAAAAATCATGGCCAACTGTGGTTTATCTCAGGAATGCAATAAGGCAAGAAAGAGAAATAAAAGTTATACAAATCAGAAAGGAAGACATAAAATGGTCCTACTAATGAAACTGTAAAATAGTAAAACAACTTTGGGCAATGGTTTGGTATTTCTTAAAAAGGTAATTATACACCTACCAGATATAATCCAACCAAGTATTTACCCAAGAGAAGTGAAACCACATGTCCAAACCAAAACTTGTGCAGAACTATTCATAGCAGATTTATTTATAATACCCCAAACCAGAAAGTATCCCAAATGTCCATCAACATTTGAATGGAGAAAGAAATGCATCTGTACAGTGGGATCTATTCAGCAATAAGAAAGAGTGAACTATTCATATACACAACAGCATGGAGGTATCTCAGAATATTACACTGAGTGAAAGAAGCCAGACTGAAAATGAGTATGTTGTATGGTGTTCCATTTACAGAAAATTCTAGAAAATGCAAACTATGCTGTAGCGGCAGAGTTGTGGTTGCCTTGGGATTCAAGAATGGCGGAAGAAGCTGGGGAGAAGGGTAATGAATATGTTCATTACCTTTACTGTGTTGATGATTTCACGGGTCTCTATACATTTCAAAAGTTACCGAATAGTACACTTTAAATAGGTGCAATTTACTACATGGCAAATATATGTCAATAAGGTTTTAAAAAGTTGATAGGATGTTCACATGCTACCAAAGAATTGATCTACCCAACTAATTTATTAATCTACCCCACAGATTGGGTGGCACATGTGACTCAGTGGGGGGACACCTGCCTCATAAACCAAGGGTGAAGGGGTTGAACCCGGCCCCAGCCAGCTAAAACAGCAGCAGTAATTGCAACAAAAAATATCTCGGCATTGTGGTGGGTGCCTATAGTCCCATCTACTTGGGAGGCTGAGGCAAGAGAATCGTTTAAGCCCAATAGTTTGAGGTTGCTGTGAGCTGTGATGCCACGGCACTGTACCGAGGGTGACAGAGTGGTCCCCCCACCAAAAAAAAAAAAAAAAAATTCTACCCTACAGATTAATTGTTATTTGAAAAGGTAAAAATAAATCTTGACAAAAGAGAAATCTGGCTGCCACCTTGATAACCAAATGACCAAATTTAATATCACTGATAGTGGGACAAAGTGCCATTAAGTGCCTCCTAAAAATCATTAGCACCTAAGTCCAAGTTTATAGAACATTCCAAGGATAGAGAAAGTTAAACAGGACCTAAGTGAACTAATGAGACAAGTCCAGAATCTGGGATATCCTACAAGAAAATTTGCCTTTTTTTTTTTTTTTTTTTTGCAGTTTTTAGCTGGGGCTGGGTTTGAACCCACCACCTCCAGCATATGGGGCTGGCACCCTACTCCTTTGAGCCACAGGTGCCACCCTAGTCTTTTTTTTCTTTAACATCTCTCAAGATATTATTAATTAGTGACAGTCTTAATGAATAGGAAACACTACATATTGTATATCAGCATCTATTATTTTCTTTGCCTCCAATCAACTTCTAGAAATAAAGTGCTTAGTCTCTTAAAAAGAGGTCAATACTTGAAAAAAGTCAATACATGGGGGAGAAATTGATGAGAGAGATAAATGCCATGTGTGAAACTTTATTGCATTCTACTAAAAAAACAGAACAAAAAATTTTGGAGAAAATTGGTGATATTTCAATAGGGTCAAAACCTCCATCTAATTTGTATTTGCTCCAGCAAAACAACTTCTCTCTGAAGCTTGTTTATTACATACCTGTGTGAAAAGATTGACCACCACATATAATTGCAAAGATCTCCTGACACCATATGCTTTAGACATGGTAAAGCTGGCTTGTGTCTTGAAGCACAGGACACAAACTGAAGTAGTTCTTTAATGAAATGACTCCACCTACCCCTGATTTACTACCACTTATTTTTATTATTTTGACCATGATTGCAGACAGGTTCTCAACTCTGCTTTTACAGCTATCTACTAATGTAATCCTTTTTCGGTTTTCTTTCCTTGTGGTACGCTGACGCATTAAATTCCTATTTTTACATCCTCTTTTGAACATGCAAAAGCCATTGGCAACTTAAGAATGGAATTTGCGACATAAAACTCCCACTAGAAGAACAACCTTAATATTTGCTGTAGAGATGAAGCTCTATGATGTTTGACAGCATATCTATACTTTTAAGTTTGGAGAAAGAAAATGTGTGCCCTGTGGCTTTCTATCCTATGGCTCAACGGGCTAAGGCGCCAGCCATGTACACCTGAGCTGGAGGGTTCAAATCCAGCCCGGCCCACCAAACAACAATGACAGCTGCAACCAAAAAATGGCCGGGCGTTGTGGCCGGTGCCTATAGTCCCAGCTACTTGGGAGGCGGAGGCAGGAGACTCGCTTGAGCCCAGGAATTGGAGGTTGCTGTGAGCTGTGATGCCACAGCACTCTATCCAGGGTGACAGCTTGAGGCTCTGTCTCAAAAAAAACTGGGAGGAGAGGCAGAGAATGTTGAGAGTAAGGAGCTTTTACTTAGGACAGTTGGTCATGGATGAGTTCATTCATGGCTCGACTTCTTTGGTGGATACTTTTGATCAAATCAATGAGGTCATTCTTTCCACTGAAAACCTTACATTCTATAAGGAAAGTTGCAGAACCATGATGAGCCCTTCTGTCCAAATTGTTGCTCTGGAAAAGGAGATGGAACAGGTAACCACATTAAGTTTTCAATATTAGCGAGAGCATTTCCTTAGGCTGCAGTAGAGAGAATTTTGTTCCCTAATTTTTCTGTAGGCAAAACTCTGTAGACACCTGGAACGCTGTAGGATTCTTTTGTTATTTCTGCTCCAGTGACCTTGAAATTAAATGTACGTTCATGATCCTTAATGTACTGACATCAAGCCTGCAGATTCTGCCAAAAATGACTTCACTGGGGAGTTAATGCTACATGGGTTAACCCCAAAGAGTCTCACAATCTGGTGTTGCTTGATTCAAGCGTGCCTTTGCCTCGAAAAACATGCTATGGGGGCTCTGATTCCATTACCATGTCTGGGAACTATGTTTGTGAACAACAGTTTTGAATCACTTCTCAGCTAAACCAAGAGACAAAGTCCATTAACTGTCAAAGATGACATTTGCCTTTCATCAAACAGTACTCCACAATTTCATCCTCTTGTATGAGCTAAACAACAGCAGCTTTGCTCTTGAATTCACTTTTTTTTTTTTTAAGAGACATTTCACTATGTCACCCAGACTAGAGTGCAGTGATCCATTATAGCTTACCGTAACCTTGAACTCCTAGGCTCAAGCAATCCTCTTGCGTCAGCTAGGACTACATGCATGTACCATCATACCCGGCTAAGTTTTAATTTTTTTGTAGAGATGGGGTATTTCTTGTGTTGTGTGGGCTGGTCTTGAACTCCGTCTCTCAACATGCTGGAATTACAGGTATGAGCCACCATGTTTGGTCTTTAAATTCTCTTTAGAGCAGATTAACACCTACCATTTGTTTTATTTGTTTGTATGGAAAACTGTGTGTGTCTGTTTGTGTTTGCCTATCTTTGCAACAATTTTCAGTTGTGAGTTTTTGCCAGAAATATGGCAGTTAAACATAAAGATTGTTTTCATATTCTGTATAAGTACAAAAATGGATTTTCTTTATTCTAAATGGTAAACACCATGAGTTTATTTGCTTTTTCCTAGGAAGTATGTCACTACTTCCCTTGGGTTCTCAAAGTGATGCTGTAGCCTAAAGAGAAGAAGCTTTAACTTCAGAACTGCAGGTAGTCCTCTGTAGTTGGAGCAGGATTCCTAAAGCATCCAAGTCTTTCCAATGCCCAAGTCTTTCCAAACCTTCCTCCTGGGACAGTCTTTTCCATTACCTCTAAGTTCATTCTTGCAGAGTCTACTTCAAGAAGTGGAAAATCACATATAGCCTAATCTTTACAGATTTGTCTTTTTTAACTAATTGCCTTATCATTTTTTTTAACATTCCCTGGCCTTACTCAGCTACCATGGTCCTCTGAATTTACTCATAAAGCTCTGATTCTGATTCTATGTATAAGAGGCAGTATACAGGAAGCCTGGGACATCTTCTTTGTAATTTTATATATGAGGCTAATAATATCTCAGACTGCTGCCATATCTTGAACATAATTTCCTGGACTCTTTTTCAGTTACTGTTAGAAAATAAGTCTGCTACTGACAATATTTCAACTATTACAGGGTTGATCCAGGACCAGATACAGAGATAGTACAGTACAGACAGAGAATAGGATCATTATTTATATCATTGGTGCAGTATTAGCACACACAATATCCCATCTGCTTTCCTTTGATATGTAAATCAATGATAGATGAACAGAGGTGAATGTGAATTTCTTGAACTTTATTAAAATACTTGTTAATTAACGAAGGAGCTTGAAAGCTAGGATGAAATATAAAAATTCAAAACTATCAGCAAATGCCATTTTGTTTCATTTCATTTTCAAATAGAAGCCACAATTTTCTCATTGAATCTCATTTATAGATATTATATGGTTATGGTAATTGCAATCTTCTCCTCTTTACCATATGTTTAATCAAAAAGGAAAATTTCAGCCAAAACTGGGACACACTTGTAGTTTCTGCTACTCAGGAGGCTGAAGCAGGAGGATCACTTAAACCCAGGAGTTCAAGGTTGCAGTGAGCTGTGATCGTACCATTGCACTCCACGTAGGGTGCTAGAGTGACACCCCATTTAAACAAAACAAAACAAACACATAAAATTTACCTTCCAGGATACTCTTAATCTTTTTTAAAATCTATAAGTTTCGATGCAAATTTTTGAATAAATTAATAAACTTCATGGCTTTAGCCTAAGTGCAATAGAAGGATTTATCAAGGAGGAAACATTATGTAATTTTTTTCTGTTAGATACAAAACACAAATATAAGAAGCAAATAAGAAGCAAAACTTATCCAAATAATTTATTTTGTAAGGATGCTACACTTCAAGAAAGCAACTACATAAGGTTCCTAAAATGTTACTAGGGCCCTTACAAATTTTTTCTATTGACTTATTTAACATCTGAGAGTAAATACAAAAGGAATAATCTTAAATATTTAAAAAGCTATATTAAAAATGTTCATTGTGATTAAAATTATGATTTTTAAAAGTGTTTCAAGAAACTCTTTGAAGAATACATCACCCCATTTGCAGTATGGAAATACAAGTCAAGCGAGACAATTTTTCAACTTCAGATTGTTAATTATTAAGAGCCATAGAATTTAATAATTTTGAGGGTAGAGCTAAAACTGGCAATCTAATATATAGCTGATTGAAATGTTAGTTGTTACAGTCTTTTGTGACATTAATCTGAAAATGTCCTTTTTAAAACTTAAGGATACCCTACTCCTTAAGGATTCTACTTAGCATAAAGTATCCTATAGAAATAAAAAACAATATATGTAATAATATATGTTAAATAATTCATGTTATGACATTTACAACGGCGAAACGACTTCCTCTAAACAACCCAATATGTCCATTGTAAGGAATAGTTGAATAATTGATGAATCACCCACATCATACACAGTACCACTGTGCAGCGATTGAAAAGGATGTTAGGTGGGCAGTGCCTGTGGCTCAGGGAGTAGGGTGCTGGCCCCATATGCCAGAGGTGGTGAGTTCAAACCTGGCCCCGGCCAAAAACTGCAAAAAAATGAAAAATAAATAAAAATAAATAACTATATATAAATGAAAAAGATGTTAGGTGGATGTAACTGCTCTGGGGATGTTTGTGCTGTATTACTAATTGAAAAAGACATTGTAGAATATTGTATGTGGTGTAATTCCATTTCAAAAGCAAAACAAACCTTCTCTCTATATATAATATATATTAATAGGAGCACTGAGAAACTTAGGGAAGGTTGTACAGCAAATTGTTCACAATAGTTATTTTATGGGGGCAGGTGAAATTTAACAGGAGTACAGGGCAGATTATTAAATTTTCTCAAGTGTTTCTGGAATATTTGACTTACAAAAACCTGTGTAACCTTTGTTATTTAGAAATCGAACAAAGTTTAAACAAAGCAACAATTGGGAAAAAAGTTCTAGATATTAGTACTGATCCACTTTCCTCAAATAGTTTTAGGACAGCCTCTAAAAACCAAAATGCCACTAGCCATAGTGACTGAGTCCCCAGGAATTTGATCATAGCCTCAGAACAGTTACCTGTTAGCATTTTTTTAGCAAATGCATTGTAAGTGGAAATATTTAAATGTCATATGAATTTGAAAGATTTATAATGAGTGACTATTTAAAACAACTAAGCAGATTTTATTATTTTATTATTTTTTAAATTTCAGATTGTTACAGGGGTACATATATGTTGGGTACATGAATTGCTTTTGTATAATTTAAGTCAAGGTTACAAGTGTGCCCATCACCCAAATGGTGTGCAGTATATCTGTTAGGTATGAATTTCAGCAGATTTTTAAAAATAAAATGTAGGGGGCAGCACCGTAGCTCAATGGGTAGGGCATCCACCATAAACACCAAGGCTGGCAGGTTTGAACACAGCCTGGGCCAGTTAAACAACAATGACAACTGCAACAAAAAAATAGCCAGGTGCAGTGGTGGGTGCCTGTAGTCCCAGCTACTTGGGAGGCTAAGAAAAAGAATCACTTGAGCCCAAGAGTTTGAGGTTGCTGTGAGCTGTGATGTCACTGCACTCCACCAAGGGTGACATAGTGAGATTCTGTCTCATAAAATGAATAAATAAATTAAATTTAAAATTAAAAAAAATAAGTAAGTAAAATATAGGCAGCCTGAGCTAGAGTGAGACCCCTCTAAAACACAGCCTGCCATTGTGGCTGGTGCCTATAGTCCCAGCTACTTGAGAGGATGAGGCAGGAGAATCACTTGAGCCCAGGAGTCTGAGATTGCTGTGAGCTATGACATCACAGCACTTTACCAGGAATGACAAAGTGAGACTCTGTCTCAAAAAAAAAAAAAAATATATATATATATATATATATATATATGTTTACACACACACACATATATATTTAGTATGCCTTCATTTATTAGAATGTTTCTAATATTCCTATTACCTATATTTTCCTTTTTTTCCTTTCCTCAAAAAACAACATATATATACATATATATTTAGTATGCCTTCATTTATTAGAATGTTTCTAATATTCCTATTACCTATATTTTCCCTTTCTCAAAAAACAACATATATATACATATATATATTTAGTATGCCTTCATTTATTAGAATGTTTCTAATATTCCTATTACCTATATTTTCCTTTTTTTTTTTTTGAGGCAGAGTCTCATTTTGTTGCCCTCAATAGAGTGCCATGGCACCATAGCTCATGGAAACCTTAAACTCTCAGGCTCAAGCGATCCTCTTGCCGTTGCCTCCCCAAAGTAGCTGGGACTACAGGCACTCACCACAATGCCTGGCTAGTTTTTAGAGATGGGGGTCTTCCTCTTGCTTAGGGTGGTCTTGAATTCCTGAGTTCAGTCAATCCACCTGCCTTTGCCTCCCAAGGTGCTAGGATTACAGGCGTGAGCCACCATGCCCAGCTCAAAAGATATATTTTTAAATAAGCATAAAAAGTTATTTGAAAAGAACCCAAATTTCTAGTTAGAAATTATAGAAATAATGTGCTACCACCAGGCAATGAAAGACAATTGACTTTTGAACAATGTGAGGGTGAGGTGTATATCCCAGGAACAGCTGAAAATGAACATAACCTTCAATTCCCTAAACATGTAACTACTGATAGCCTGTTGCTGGCCAGAAGCCTTACTGATATGTTTTATATATATTATACGGTATATCCTTAAAATTAAGTTAGCTGGAGAAAAGAAAACATTATTTAAAAAATCACAAGAAAGAGGACCTTACACCCCAGGGCCTGGCCTCCTTGTGTGGTCACACCCAGCTGCCCAGAATGCTGGGGTTTGGTTCTAAGGAACAAAAGGAGAAATGCTCCATGGGGGACACTGCCAGTTTCTGCCGGATCCACTGCAGGGACAGATTCACTTACCAACTCATGTGGGCTGAGGTCTCTGTCCCAGCATCCTGGGTTCACGGGGGCCAGAAAGACTCCTGGTTGAGGCCAGGGAATGACCCCCCACGGGGAATAATAGGAGGATTTGAGTTCTTCCAACCATGCAGGAATGTAACCTCATCCCTCAAAGTTTGCAGTCAACTTCCTCTAAAGCTTCAGAGGCGTTCGCAACTCCCAGGCACTTAAGGTCTTCTGAACCCAGAAGTGGAGCCTCCTGGGGAGGGAGTCCTGCTGGGACAGGGGCCCCATGGTTATTTGTTGTCAGAAGCTCATACTTCTCTAAGAAGGTGAAATGGATCTGTTCCAACAATCAGTTAAAACATGGTGGACTGCTATGAGGTTATAGGTGGGCAGGGACATGGCTCAGCCCAGGATATTAAAAAGGCATACCGAGGCTCGGCGCCTGTGGCTCAGCAGGCTAAGGCTCCAGCCATGTACACCTGAGCTGCCGGGTTCAAATCCAACCCGGGCCCGCCAAACAACAATGACGGCTGCAAACAAAAAATGGCCGGGTGTTGTGGCAGGCGTCTGTAGTCCCAGCTACTTGGGAGGCAGAGGCAGGAGACTCGCTTGAGCCCAGGAATTGGAGGTTGCTGTGAGCTGTGATGCCACAGCACTCTCTCCAGGGTGACAGCTTGAGGCTCTCTCTCAAAAAAAAAAAAAAA
>CAUYON010077301.1:0-45794 GCA_963573935.1 Arctocebus calabarensis
ATGATTTCTCAAACCCTGCAGGGTAGAGAGCTTAAATCCTACTCAGCCTGCTTAGAAGACACTTTAAATTGCTAACTTGGGCTAAGCCGAGGCTTCCCCAAAAGTGCTATGGCTGGGGTCACTCCTTGAGTGGCTATCCACTTACTCAGTGTGCCAAAACCAGTCTCACCCTATTCCCCTGAGGGCTAAGGCTGCAAGGCGTTGCAGTCCCCGCCTTTAGGCTGCTCAGTCACTAGATTACTCGCTCCCACCCAATGCCTGTTCTGCGACCCTGAGGGTGGAATTTGCCAGGCTAGTTCTCCCACAATGGCTCCACACAGCCCACCACCAAACACTGGCAGCTCCGTTTGGCTTGGTGGCCCAGTCTGGGGCCCCAGGCAACACTCAAAAAACCCCACACTCCTGCCCAGGTTCTCCTAAGGCAGTTCAACCAAGTGCCAAGTCCAAAAGAAACCCAAACGGCTTACAGGCAAGGCCCTTCCAGCCTGTAGTCCCACTGCTGCCCCACCCACAGCCACCGACAGGATCAGACCAAATGAACAGAGGCAACCACTTGCCCAATCTCCGCCACTTTAGCCTTCCTCAGGGTGTCCAGAAGCCTCACGCTTTCTCCCTGTGTCCCCAAGGGGAAGTTTCTGGGCAGATCCCGCCTGGCAGAGATGCCTGAAGTCCTCTCTCCCCAGTCTCACTGTGCCCAGCCGCAAGGAAGCTGTTACTCGTCTGCCATCTTGCTCCGCCCCCAATGTTAAACTTTCTAAGTGTGATACTTTTGCTGTGGTTTTGTGGAAGTATGCCCTTATTCTTTGGAGATAAGCTAAAATAGAAGTAAATCAACACAATGTTCCTAAGCCATTCTCACATAGGATTAGCAAAAATTAGATAAGCGGGAAAGGTAGGCAGAGAGAGCTCCTAGAGGTAGCAAAATGCTAACAAAGGGGCAGAGGAGGATCACTGTACTATTCTTGCAATGATTCTGTAGTTTGAAATGTTTCGAGATAAAAATCTAAAGGAAAGAAATTTAAATTCCTCCATTTCTCCTCTCCCCCCCACAAAAAAAAGAAAAGAGGAAGGCCCTTAAATTGAACATACCTAGGTTTACCAAAAGTGGTCTACCACTTCCTAGCTGTGTGACCTCTGAGCTTTCACTTCCTCCACGGGAAAGGGGCACCCCAAGGCCTACCCACACGTGTTTCTGTGGGGCTGGTGTCAGATACTGGGTGAAGCCCGGACCAGTGCTCCCTTCCCTCTTCTTTCTCCCTCCTAATCCCCATAGCCCCTGCAGAAACCATTAAACCAGGCCAGTGTTTTTCAACTGTTTTTATCTCACGGTACACTTGAACCTACAGTTAAACTTCCACAGCACAGCACACTTAAATTATATTGATCAAAAGAAAGTTTAAAAAGGGCGGTGCCTGTGGCTCAGTCAGGAGCTGCGCCAGCCCCATATACCAAGGATGGCAGGTTCAAACTCAGCCCCGGCCGAACTTCAACAAATAAATAGCCCGGCCTTGTGGCGGGCGCCTGTGGTCCCAGCTACTCAGGAGTCTGAGACAAGAGAATCGCCTAGAGTTGGAGGTTGCTGTGAGCCACGGCAGTCTGTTGAGGGCGATTGAGACTCTGTCTCTACAAAAAAAAGAAGAGAGAGAGAAAGAAAGAAAGAAATCTATCATTTGATTGATAGATAGGTAGATAGATAGATAGACAGACAGACAGACAGACAGACAGATAGATAGATAGATAGATAGATTTGGGCAGCGCCTGTGGCTCAAAGGAGAAGAGTGATGGCCCCGGCCAAAAACTGCAAAAAAAAAAAAAAAAAAACGATATACTTACTGTGCTTTGTGCTTTGAACTGTTTTCAAAAATAATTTAATTAATGATCTTTTAAAATGTTCTCAGCCCATCAGCTGAAAATCACTGAAGTGAGCACTGAGAGACATTAGCTCAGGATAAAGAAGAGAAATGACGGAGAGTGTGGGCACAGCACTGAGGCCACATGATGGGTCAGCTGGCTGACCCTGTGAACATGGGCCACAGAAATGTCCCCGGGAGTCAGAAATGCCTCTTTGTCCCAGATTCCATCTCCAATGACTTGTTGGCTCATCCCAGGGGTCCGAGTTTCTCCAAGTGGGCTCCTTAGCCCATCTGCAGCAGAATCGGGTCTGGTTTCTGTTTGCTCCCATTTGTGGACCTTTGGAGAGTCCTAAGCCTCCTCAGCTCTACCAAGTAGGATTCCCTGGCGTGGTCTTGGGGATGCACATTCTCACACTGTTTTCTGGGTGACTCTGAGGCACGTTTGAGTTCTGGGGCTTCTGTCCTATACCGTGGCTGTGGTAGATACGCTGTTTTACAGAAAAGTGGTCCATTGGAACAGTGAATTCCTGCGGTTAGTGCCTAATAATGACATGAAAAGGCTATACCCACCACAGAAAATGTCCACAAATGGGAGCAAACGGAAAATATGAATCAAATTGTACATACAAATAAAAGCAAGAGACTTAGAGAAAGCAATGCTTCTCTCTGGGCTGTGCTAGCTCCACACACCATTCTGGCCTTGTGAGTGAGAAAGTCCCTTGCCTGGAGCCTCCAAATCCATCCCTGCCTGTACCTTAGGGCTGAAGGGATCAGAATGGGCTCTACAGCCTGGCACAAGGAGCCCATCTACCCACCATGACTCTGGAAAGCTGTGAAAACCAACAAACAGTTCTCTCCTCTGGGCATTTGCAATACGCAGTGATTCTGCAGCATCTTACAGGCTCCAAGAGCTCCAGAACATTCTAATGACAGAGAAGCTCACTTAGATTCTGCTCTGGACATGCTGCTGCCTTTCTGGTAAGTACCAACAGCCTTAGGGACTCTCTTTGGGCATAGATGCTCTGTCAGATGCCCCTGGGTGAAGGAAGATGACAAGTACTCACCTGGCTTCCCTGGGGACCCGGCAAGGGCTTGGTTAATGAACCTTCAGGTTACAAGTTTACTGAGTTCTTCTCTTTTCTAGCTCAAGAGATCAGACCATTGGCCAAAAAAGTTCCCTTCTAATCCTGGGAATCCTTTATTCCAAACCAACCCCTGCTTGGAGCAGACATCCCCCCACAGAGTCTGACTTACTTTTAGGAAACTTGACATTCTGCACTCAGCCCTAGGGAGGGGAAGGGAAGAATAGACAATTGGGGTGTCTCCACTGCAACCTCAAACTGAAACAGACAACAGTGGACCATCTGCAACTTTAAATCTTTCTTGGTTCTGGTGAAGACCAGCGCATCCCAGCCCTGGAGCAGGGGCTCACGCCTGTAATCCTAACACTCTGGGAGACTGAGGTAGGTGTATTACCCTGAGCTCACAGGTTTGTGACCAGGCTGAGCCAGAACTAGACCTCGTCTCTAAAAATAGCCGAGTGTTGTGGCGGGCACCTGTAGTCTCAGCTACTTGGGAGACTTGAGCCAAGAGTACAGAGGTTGCTGTGAGCTATGCCATGACAGCACTCTACAGAGGGTGACAAAGTGAGACTGTCTCAAAAAAAGAAAAGACCAATGTATCCCACTTAGCAAAGCCTCAGATATCAGCATGGTAACCATTTTAATTCAAGGGTAAAAAAAAAAAAAAAACGCCAAACAACAAAGTATAGTGAGAGAAAATTATGCATGGAAAGTGACTTTTAAAAAACGTCTTTAAATATTACAGCCAAAGCGAGACTATGGAATTTGCATCAGAAGCACATGTTTTGGTGGAGGGATGATTCTAACATCTAGACTGGTCTGCATAGAAAGGGTGCTCAGCAGGACTCGGGAAAGCAGAAGAGAGGGAGGCAGCCAGGAGCGCCTGCAGTGAGGACTGCCAGGAGGAAAGAGCCCTTTGCACGGATGTCTGTGGCTTCTCAGTGGTGTGGTGTATAGAGGCTGGAGGTGATACCGCGGCTTGGCGGCTTTCTACTGAACTCATTCCCACACATTCACTGGGGGCCAAGCATTTGGCAGGCACCGAGCAAATCCCAAGGTGGATAGAAATGAATAAAGCTCAGACCCAGCCACCTGCCCTCCAGACATTTCTCAAGGATGGATCCCACATCCTAGGCACCAACGATCACTGAAACTAATCAATCGCTGACTGCAAGACTCCCATAGATGGTGCCAGTGGGCTCTTCATACTTAAGTCCTCCTCAGCTACAGACAAATGCTGCTGTGTTCTTGATCACTTTCTTCTTAATGCAAAACGAACCAAGCCCAACCTTCCTTCTTTGGTGTAAACATGCCTCTTCCCTGTAGCCTCGGTTCTGGCCTAGCCTGAAACAAGAGCTTATCAGAGAAGCAATGCCTGATACCACCCGGCTGGCCCTAAGGAACTGAGGAACCTGGGCCAATTGTTAGGCCCTCTGACTGGGCCTGGTTCCTTCTTTCCACACTAAACTTCCTCCCTCCCACAGCTCCATTGCCCCTTCTGCTGGGAGTCCAGGCTGCCTGTCCTGGGCTTCTGTGCCCTGAGACCCTCTGGTATACTTCTGGCTCTTCCTAGCCCAATAATCAGGTCCAGATGCCAATAGTGGCCTCCAAGACTGCCATCAGACTGATGTTTGGGACAAAAAAAGGCACTGCACTCAGTAGATTTGCAATCACCATAATTTATGCTACATTGGCCAGTGGCGGGCCATTTGACCATGAAAGTGCATCACTGCAAAGCAATTCAACTAATTCGCTTTCAGAGCACCAGCCTGTAGATTGGCCCCTTGGAGCCCCATTGTCATCAAAGGAACCTTCACACTATGTTAGCACAGTAACTCTCAAACTTCAGCCTCATCAGAATCACCTGAAGGGCCACAACCCTCAGTTTCTGATTCTGAGGCTCTGAAAGTCTATTGGAGAATTTCCATTTCTGACAGTCTCTCAGGTGAGGCCTATGCTCTGGTCCAAGTGCCTCACTTTGGGAACCACTAGTCTAATCTACTGGGTTTCAAACTTGGCTGCATATTAGACTCTCCAGGGAAGTTTAAAAAAACACGTGAGGCCGGGCATAGTGGCTCAACGCCTGTAATCCCAGCACTCTGGGAGGCTGAGGCGGGTGGATCACTTGAGCTCGTGAGTTCAAGACCAGCCTGAGATAGAGAGAGACTCGATGTCTAAAAATAACCGGGTGTTGTGGCGGGTGCCTGTAGTCCCAGCTAATTGGGAAGCTGAGGCAAAAGAATCACTTGAGCCCAGGAGTTTGAGTTTACTGTGAGCTATGACACCATAGACTCTACCAAGGGCAACAAAGTGAGACTGTGTCTCAAAAATTTAATTCTTTTTTTTGAGACAGAGCCTCAAGCTGTCACCCTGGATAGAGTGCCGTGGCATCACAGCTCACAGCAACCTCCAATTCCTGGGCTCAAGCGAGTCTCTTGCCTCTGCCTCCCAAGTAGCTGGGACTACAGGTGCCCACCACAACGCCCGGCCATTTTTTGGTTGCAGCCATTATTGTTGTTTGGCGGGCCCGGGGACTGGATTCGAACCCGCCAGCTCAGGTGTACGTGACTGGCACCTTAGCCCGTTGAGCCACAGGCGCCCAGCCTGTGTCTTAAAAATTTAAAAAGAGGTGGTGCCTGTAGCTCAGCAAGTAGGGTGCCGGCCCCATATACTGAGGGTTCAAACCCAGCCCCAGCCATACTATAAAACAAAAAAATAATCGGGCGTTGTGGCGGGTGTCTGTAAGTCCTAGCTATTTGGGAGGCTGAGGCAAGACAATCACTTAAGCCCAGGAGTTGGAGGTTGCTGTGAGCTGTGTAACACCACAGCACTCTACGAGGGCGATAAAGTGAGACTCTGTCTCTACCAAAAAAAAAAAAATTTTTTTTAAGAAAATTAAAAATAAATAAAAAATTAAAAAATACCTGAATCTACGCACAAAAATTCTGATTGAATTAGCCTAGGATATAGTGGGCTCTGAAAGTGACTCTAATGTTCACACAGGCTGAGAACCTCTGCTCTGATCCATTTCATCTGCAGAGATTAGACCCGGGGTGGGGAGTTTTCTGTATCCCCCATACTACCATTGAGTAGAGTCACCAGAGATAACATAGAGCACCTAATTAAATCTGAATTTCAGATAAATAATAAACTATAAGTGTGTCCATCTAGTGCACAGAAGTCCTTTATTTATTTATTTATTTATTTGAGACAGAGCCTCAAGCTGTGACCCTGGATAGAGAGCTGTGGCATCATAGCTCACAGCAACCTCCAACTCCTGGGCTCAAACGATTCTCCTGTCTCTGCCTCCCAAGTAGCTGGGACTACAGCCCCTTGCCACAAGGCCTGGCTATTTTTTGGTTGCAGCCATCATTGTTGTTCAGCAGGCTTGGGCTGGATTTGAACCCACCAGCTCAGGTGTATGTGGTTGGCGCCTTAGCCACTTGAGCCACAGGTGCTGAACCTATTATTGTTTTGTTTTGTTCCTAGATATTGCAGCTCTATCCTGAGACACCTCCATAACCCTCAATGAAAAACAATAACCTCTCAGCTCCCATATTATAATAGAGAAATTGAGACCCCAGGGGTCACAGAGAAAGTCGAGATGACAGCCTGGGTGCAGTGGCCCACGCCTGTAATCCTAGCACTCTGGGAGGCTGAGATGAGCAAATTGCTTGAGCTCAGGAGTTCAGGACCAGCCAGGGCAAGAGCGAGACCCCATCTCTATGAAAAATAGAAAAACTCGCCAGGCATTGTGGTGGGCGCCTATAGTCCTGGCTACTTGGGAAGCTGAGGCAGGATGATTGCTTGAGCCTAGAGTTTAAGGTTGCTGTGAGCTAGGCTGAGGTCATAGCACTCTAGCCTAGGACAACAGAGTGAGACGCTATCTCAAAAAAAAAAAAAATTACAGGATAAGAACCCAAGAGTCTTAACACTCTTCTTCTATTACGCTACCTGTGCTACAGGCCTGGTCTAAGGGGTCAGTATGGTTTACAGTCTCTCTGCTCCACCATTACGATCCTTCCTCTCTCTCTGCAGGTATCCCACAGGCTGTCCTGGGGTATGGCCATTCTCAGGAAGGAAGCAGGCTGGAGTGGCCAGAGACAGCTGTGTGTGAGAGTCCGTAACTGGGTAACACAAGGACAAGTGGGATTTGGAATAAGCAAACAACAGGCACACATGTTGGGAGAGGCCCACTTAGTTCATAGAGACGCTTGGAATTAGCTGTAAATTCTCTGAGAAGAGATCAAGGCAGCACTAGAACAGCTCAATTAAATGGTCAGCTCAATGCTCAATGCAAGATAACGGTCAAAACACAGCCTGTAATCTAGATACAGAGGATTACCTCTGTATGGGTGTCATTCCACCCATAATGAGACTCCTAAGACTAGTTGTAGCTAATGTGGAGAGAACAACAGCTGGCTTGGCAACACCGGGACACGCCTGCATGTCAGCAGGACTGGGACCCGTGTCGAAGGGCTGCCTGAAAGCCACAACCTTCCTGGAGCCTCCTTCGGAAGCTTGGAAAACAGGAATGAATCATGTTCTGCTTCCTCCATTTAAGAGACAGGGTTGGGGAAAGGGACCCCACTTCAAAAATACAGCAAATCAAAGCAGTATGGTACTGGCATAAAAACAGACACGTAGATCAATGAACTGGAATAGAGAGCCCAAAAATAAACCCAAGCATATACAGTCAACCAATTTTCAACAAAGGTACCAAGAACGATAGGGAAAAGATAGCCTCTTCAATAGTGTTGGGAAAACTGGATTTCCACATGGAGAAGTTTGAAACTGGACCCTTATTGTACACCACACAAAAATCAACTCAAAATGGATTAAAGACCTAAACGTCAAAAGGTACAGTGGCTTACCTCTGTAATCCTAGCACTCTGGGTGGCTGGCTGAGGCCAGTGGACTGCTTGAGCTTAGGAGTTCAAGACCAGCCTTGAGCAAAAGCAAGATCCTGTCTCTACTAAAAATAGAAAAACTAGCTAGGCGTTGTGATATATGCCTGGGCGTTGTGATATAGGTGGGCGTTGTGGTGAGGCAAGAGGATTGCGTAAGCCTAGGAGTTTGAGGTTGTTGTGAGCTGTTACGCCATGGCACTCTACCAAAGGGGACAAAGTGAGATTGTGTCTCAAAAAAAAAAAAAAACTAAACAGAAAATAAATAAATAAAAAGATCTAAACATAAGACCTGAAATTGAAAAAGTGGAAGAAAACATAGAAGAAAAGCTCCTTGATATTGGCCTTGACAATGATTTTTTGACTATCACACCGAAAACTGAGGCAGCAAAAGCAAAAATAAACAAATGGAAGTACATCACACTAAAAAGCTTCTACACAGCAAAAGAAACAATCAACAAAATGAAAGATCAGCCTATAGATTGGAAGAAAAAATATATATATATATTTTTTTGAGACAGAGCCTCAAGCTGTCACCCTGGATGGAGTGCAGTGGCATCACAGCTCACAGCAACCTCCAATTCCTGGGCTCAAGCGAGTCTCCTGCCTCCGCCTCCCAAGTAGCTGGGACCACAGGCGCCTGCCACAATGCCTGGCTATTTTTTGGTTGCAGCCGTCATTGTTGTTTGGCGGGCCTGGGCTGGATTCAAACCTGCCAGCTCAGGTGTACATGGCTGGCGCCTTAGCCCGTTGAGCCACAGACGCCGAGCCGGAAGAAAATATTTTAAAGCCATATATCTGATAAGGGATTAATATTCGAGTATATATATATTTTTTATATATGTGAATATATATATTCACAATTTAATAGCCAAAAAAATTTTTTTTTAATTTTCAATAACCTGATTTTTTAAAATGGGCAAAGGACCTATATAGACATTTCTCAAAAAAGACATAAAAATTGGCCAACATGTATAGGAAAAGGTGCTCAACCTCACTTAACAATAGGGAAATGCAAATCAAAACCACAATGAATAACATCTTGTAGTTGTTAGGAGGGCTATTATCAAAGACATAAGTGTTGCTGAGGGTAAGTAGAAAAGGGAAACTTTGTTTATTACATTGTTGATGGGAATGGAAATTAGTGTAGCATCATTGAAAACAGTGTTAAGAGGTATGGTGGCTCATGCCTGTAATCCCAGTGCTCTGGGAGACCCAGGCAGGAGGATCACTTGAGTTCAGGACTTTCCAGACCCGCCTGAGCAAGACTGAGACCCTGTCTCTAGTCCCAGCTACTGGGGAGGCTGAGGCAAGAGGATTGCTTGAGCCCGGAAGTTTGAGGCTGCTGTGAGCTAAGACATCACAACACTCTACCCAGGGCAACAGAGTGAGGTTCTGTCTCAGAAAACAAAACAACAACAAAAGAAAAACAGTGTGTAAGTTCCTCAAAACAATTAAAAATAGAATTACCATTTGATCCTAAATGCCTCTTATGGTTACATACCCAAAGGAGATGAAATCAGCACTTCACAGACATATTTGAACTTCCAAGTTTGTGGCAGCATTATTCACAATAGCAGAGATATTCCCAACCTAAGAGTTTGTCAACGAATGGATAAAACAATTGTGGTATCCTTTCTGGGAAAACAAGAGGGTATCATTCATCTTTTAAAAAGGATATCCTACACTGGGTGATGGGCACACCTATAGCTGTGACTCAAGTATTATTACAAAAGTGATCCATGTAGCCAAACACATTTGTACTCCCTTAATATTTTCAAGTTAAAAAAATATACATATAAAAAGGCGATCCTTCCATTTTTGACAACATGGATGAAACTGGAGGTAGTTATACCAAGAGAAATAAGTCAGGTGTAGAAGGAAATATACAGTATTATCTCCCTTACGTGTGAAATCTTTAAAAAGAAAGTCAAATACATGGAAAGAAAGAGTGGAACGGTGGTTACCAGGGGTGGAGCAGGGAGTTGAAAATGGGGAAATGTAGCTCAAAGGGTACAGTTATGTAGGATGAATAAGGTCTATAGCGGTCTAATGTATAGTGTGAGGACTACAGTCAGTAACGTACTGTATACTAGAAGTTTGCTATCAAAGTAGATTTTAGGTGCCCTTATCACCAAAAAAAAGTAACCATGTGAGATATTGATTTGCTTGCCTTGACTACAGAAATCGTTTCACTCTCTGTACATCCAAACATCATGTCATGTCCTTAGATATATATTAAAAACACACAGCAGGTCTGACATGCTCCCACCTCCAGGCCAAGGCTAATCGCCACTGGCACCAGCCCTGAGCAGATAGCTGTAGGCCTCCGCTACTCCCGTACACTCATTCACTCCCCTATGTGTCAGGCACTGTTCTGACATTGGAGATATGCAGTGAAAAGTGCAAAGGTCCCTTTCCCAAGTGGGGCAAGAAAAGCGTAAACATGAAAAATAAGTAAAATACACAGTGGATGAAATGAGGATTGGTAATATTCAGAAAAATGAAATAAAGAAGAGGGATGGCAAGTACTAGGTAGGGACTGCAATTCTAAATTCTATGCCCCAGGGAGGCCTCACCAAGCATGTGACATTTAAATAAAGAGCTGAAAGAAGTGAAGGGTGAGCCCTGGCTCTGCTGGGGGAAAGCATTCTAGGCAGAGGAGACAGCAGCACAGAGGCCCCAAGGCAAGAGTATGCCTGGAGGGTTCAAGGCACAGCAAAGAGGCAGGCTGGAGAGAGAGAACGGTCTAAAGTAACGGCAGGAATGTAAGGGGAACAGGTCATATAAGACCTACCGGCCACTGTAAGGATTGTTGCTTGGATTGTTAGAGAAATGAGGATTCCACGAGAATCTGAGCACAGGAAGAACATAATCAAGCTCATTTTTAATAAGATCACTGGCTGCTGTGTTGGCTGCTGTGTTGAGATGGAAGCAGGGAAACTGGAAAAGAGATTCTGCAACAATCTAGGCAAGAGATGCAGGAGTCTTTGTCCAGGTGATAGCAGTGGAGAGGGTGAGAAGTGATCAGATTCTGCATATACCTTGCTGATGGACTGGACAAAGTAGAAGTGAAAGGAGGGGCTCGGCGCCTGTGGCTCAATGGGCTAAGGCGCCAGCCACGTGCACCTGAGCTGGTTGGTTCGAATCCAGCCACAGGGCCTGCCAAACAACAATGATGGCTGCAACCAAAAAATGGCCGGGCGTTGTGGCGAGCGCCTGTAGTCCCAGCTACTTGGGAGGCGGAGGCAGGAGACTCGCTTGAGCCCAGGAATTGGAGGTTGCTGTGAGCTGTGGTGCCACAGCACTCTATCCAGGGTGACAGTTTGAGGCTCTGTCTCAAAAAAAAAAAAAAAAAAAGAAGGGAAAGGAGGAAGGGGTCAAGGACGACTGAGGTTTTTGCTTTAGACTTCACCAGGCTCTAACGACTCTCAAATGTGTGTTTTCAGCCCAGTCAACTGCCCTGAACTTCACAGCTGTTCATAAAAAGTGGCCAATGCCAGGTCAGCCCATTTCTCCCCCAAGAGACCGCTCTCTCTTTCCCTCGGTATTACCTTTCACTGGGCAGTGGCTGGTCACCACTCACTGAGTGGTCCAAAGCTGGGGGTCACGCAGAGTTCATCCTCTGAAATGGCTCGACACTATTCCACTACTTCAACATTAAGTATTCATCCAACAAATAGATACCGAATGGGCCTTCTGTGCACTGGGTATTATTTGAGGCACCTTTAACATTTCTTCACTGCTCTGCCTCCTTTCTGTCTCTTTCCATGCAATACCTGTTCTACATTGCTTCCCAAATGACCCCCAGTGGTGGTCATTCCAGAAAGAGTTTCAAAATTGTTTCAAAGGGAGTACTAGATGCTGGCATCCATTTTATAGCTTCCCAAAGGGAATAATTTTTTTTTTTTTTTAAACAGAGCCTCAAGCTGTTGCCCTGGGTAGAGTGCTGTGGCATCACAGCTCACAGCAACCTCCAACTCCTGGGCTTAAGCAATTCTCTTGCCTCAGCCTCCCAAGTAGCTGGGACTATAGGCACCTGCCATAACACCCGGCTATTTTTTGGATGCAGCCATCATTGTTGTTTGGCAGGCCCGGGCTGGATTTGAACCTGCCAGCTCAGGTGTATATGGCTGGCGCCTTAGCCATTTGAGCTACAGGCATCGAGCCGCAAAGGGAATATTTCAAATGTGACTGTGGTTCACCAATGAGGTATGCAGCACTTTTTCTTAGGATGAGCTCACAAACTTAATTGTCAAACCTTTGTATCTTTCTTCCTTTCCTCACCATTTCATGCACTCACAGATTCTCAGCTACTCTTCCTCCCCTCAAACCAGCCATTTACTCTGGCTTATGCAGTTCCCCACGTATTCCGGCTTCTTTCCTTTTGTAGCACTCTCTGCCTGCAATTCCCTTGCCTACTCTTCCCATATCCCAGTGCTACTCACTCTTTAAGGCCCAGCCCAGACAGCACCTTTACTCCAGTCCCCATAGCCCCATAGTTCTTTTTCCCTTGTTCTGGTCCTGCATCTTGCCTTGCCTTGTACAATTACTGGTGTCTGAATTACTTTGCGTCCCCTGGAGCCTGGCACATAGACAGGCCTGACATTAACATTAACGGAGTGAACTGAACAACATTATCTAAAAGAAGTAGGTAAGTCTGTTGGGCTGGTGGCACCACAAGTAACAGAAGGAAGTACACAGGAAGGAGACGCCACGTCCCTGCCTTCAGAGAGCTCTTGGTCCAAAGTGAAAAGTTGAGATAGAAAGGATTTTAAAAAAATGATTAAAAAAAAAAACCCACAAAAATAACCAGGGCCATGCTCAATGCTTCCAATGATAAAACTGAAGTGGGAAGGGAGGAGGACATGAAAAACAGAAACATCGAGAATGATGGGCATGGTTTAGACGGGAGTATCCAACCTGTGGCCCATGGGCCGCATGCTGATATTGTGAGAACATTTTTACTTTTTTTTTTTTTGAGACAGTTTCACTTTGTCACCCTCAGTAGAGTGCCATGGTGTCACATACTTACAGCAACCTCAAACTCTGGGGCTTAAGCAATTCTCTTGTCTTAGCCTCCCAAGTAGCTGGGACTACAGGCGCCCACCACAATGCCAGCTAATTTTTAGAGATGGGGTCTTGCTCTTGTTCAGGCTGGTCTTGAACCTGTGAGCTCAGGCAATCCACCCGCCTCAGCCTCCCATGTGCCGGGATTACAGGCGTGAGCCACCGTGCCCAGCCCATTTTTACTTATTTGTGGTGTCCGGTATCATGAAAAACACCATGGACCTTTTTTTTTTTGTTCTAATCAGCATTCCTTAGTGTTTGTGTATTTAATGTGTGGCCCTAGACATCTCTTATTCTTTCAATGTGAGGCAGGAAAAAAAAATGTTGGGACAGCCTGGACTTCATAGCAACCTATAGTTTGGGTTTGTGATGTCAAGTGACTGGGTACCAATCCCAGCTATGTGTCTTGAGTCAGTCTCTTTCCTTCACTGGTCCCAGTTTTTCCTCTATAAAATGAGGTGGCTGGATCTCTGAAAAGGGAGTCTATACAGCTCTTATCCCACTCTCCATAGTTTCCTGATCCCTTTCCTACAAGTCTCTGTCTTCCCAAACCATTTGACACAACTGCTTACACAATATCTTCCTCAAGAAGATTTTCTATTTTCTTTCAGAATAATTATTTCAGACTCTGCATCTTGGAGGGTATGTCTCTATAAGTTCCCAAAGGAAAACACTCATGTGGGTTTTTGCCTACTCAAGTGAGGTAAATACCACCTTAGGCCAGTTACCCCATCTACAAACTGATGATACCAGATTGCAGGGATGTCGAGGAGAGTTAATCATATACAGAGTGTTTAAGGGTTGAGCAGATACACAAGTGCTCTGGAAGTTCTTGGCATAATACTATAGCATTACGATAATTCTGGCCTGCAAATTATACCCCTACAGAGGCATCACATGGTAAAGCAGGTCTGACCCGATGGCCTGCTGAAATAGAATGGAAAAAATAAGTTGTGAGATGTAACTTCTCTTCCTAAACCTTCGAAAAAGCCAGAGATAACTCTTCCATGTGCAAGCTACATGCAGGGAGTAAGCTTCCAGATTTTGGAGAGGACTTTCTTGTCCAAGGCGGCCTGGCCTATCGCAAGGATCTGGCCTCCTTCCTCAGCCTAGAGAAGAAATGGGAAGGAAGGGAGCTGGAAAGGATTTGTGGTTGGATGAAAGGTGGGGCTTAGGACAAGGATGTCCTTGCCTTTCAGGTGTTCTATTAGGGCCTCTCTATATGCAAGATAATAAAGTGCTGGGGGCACTCATAGCTCAGTCGGTAGGGCGCCAGCCACATGCACCAGGACTGGTGGGTTCAAACCCCGCCCCAGCCTGCTAAAAACAAACAAACAAACAAACAAAAAATAGCTGGGCCTCCTGGTGGGTGACTATAGTCCCAGCTAGTCAGGAGGCTGAGGCAAGAGAATCCCTTAAACCCAAGAGTTGTGGGCTTCTAATGCCACAGCACTCTACCAAGGGCAACAAAGTAAAATTCTGTCTCAATTAAAAAAAAAAAGAGTGGGCTCGGCGCCTGTGGCTCAACGGGCTAAGGCATCAGCCATGTATACCTGAGCTGGCGGGTTCGAATCCAGCCTGGGCCCGCCAAACAACGAAAAAATGCAACCAAAAAATGGTCGGGCGTTGTGGCGGGCGCCTGTAGTCCCAGCTACTTGGGCGGCAGAGGCAAGAGACTCGCTTGAGCCCAGTAATTGGAGGTTGCTGTGAGCTGTGATGCCAGAGCACTCTATTCAGGGTGACAGCTTGAGGCTCTGCCTCAAAAAAAAAAAAAAAAAAAAGAGTGGGCAGTGCCTCCTGTGGCTCAGTGAGTAGGCTGCCAGTCCCATACCAAGGATGGCAGGTTCAAGCCTGGCCCGGGCCAAACTGCAACAAAAAATAGCCTGGTGTTGTGGCAGGCGCCTGTAGTACCAACTACTCGGGAGGCTGAGGCAAGAGAATCATCTAAACCTGAGAGCTGGAGGTTGCTGTGAGCTGTGATTACATAGCACTCTACTGTAAAAAAGAAAAAAAAAAACTGCTTATGTAGCAGAGGAACAATTTAAAGGGTAATTTGAAATATTTATGTCTAGGGATACCCAAAATAAACGTCTTAGCCAAGTCAGGCTCTGGATCCGCTCCCCATCATCAGACTCGTCAAACACACACATATACCTTAGATTATTTCCCATGAGATGCTAAATAAATAAATCTCAGATAATGAAGGGGCTGTGTAGTTGGTGACTCTTGGCGGTGTGTGTCATGCAGTGGCCTTGGAAGGTTACCTGGCCACGGAGGATGACAGTCCTGTTTGACCAAAGAAGGAAAGGGCAAATGACTTGATCCTGAAGGAACAATATGCAGTCAACAATTTGCATCGCTGTGTGTGGCTGAGCAGACAGAATTCAGGCTTCAGATACAGATTTAAGTTAGAGTGAGAGTCCTGCTTCAGCCAATTCTGCACAGTGGCCTCAGGCGTGAGTCTGAGTGGGTTACAGAGGAAGCAGTAATAGCAGCAGCCAATAGTCCTCTGGCTCTCCTTTCCTAGAGTCTCAGACTGGGAGTTTGACCTCTACCTCCAGCGTGGCCTGGACCATGACCCCCCAACCAAAGGAGTGCCTGGCCTTGCTGCCTGCCCTAAAAGGACTCACTATTCCTACAGGATACAGAAAAAATAGATTCCCTTCAAACCTATCCATAATATACAGCAAATAGAGATTTTTTTTGAGACCGAGTCTCACTTTATAGCCCTTGGTAAAGTGCCATAGTGTCACAGCTCACAGCAACTTCCAGCTCTTGGTCTTAGACGATTCCCTTGCCTCAGCTTCCCGTGTAGCTGGGACTACAGGCCGCCTAAATAAACATTCTTAGAGAATTTCTCAACTCTCAGGTAGCCAGTTTTATGGTTAAGCCACATTTGGGGGCTTGCCCAGCCAAATGCAAAGCAGCAACAGGCCCTAGTGGAGCTAGTTCATTGTCAGGCAGCATTTCCATCTCCACAGGGAGCATGCCGCCACCCCTGGGTGCAGAACACAGGAAAGCAACACGAAATAAACTGTGCCCCTCCTTTGGCCTTAATTTCCTCATTTAGGGTTCATGATCTAAGGATGATCTGAAGTTGCAGAGACCAATGGAAATGATATCACTATGGCACCACCGGACTGGGGAACTGGCATCCAAGCCCACCTGTGTGGCCTACCTCTGGGCCTCAGTTTCTCCTTTCATAAAATGAGATTCCGGATTAATTGAAGCCTTGCCAGGTCCTACAACTTTAGGCATTAAGCCCAGCCACCGCTCCCTCGGTCAGGTTGGCAAAGAACCAGGCTAAAGCCTCGACTTCCGCAGAGGTGAAAAGGTAAGCAAAAATTCCGAAGTCCCCTAGGCTTGCTCTGGGATTGGTGCCTGGCCCGGGCCCATCCTAGCCTCAACCGCTATTTCTTTTGCTAATACGCTAATTAGCATAAAGATTCCTCCAAAGACCGGCGCAGGGGTACTGAGCCGGAATCTCTGTCCCTTTAAGAAGGGGAACAGGCACTCTGTCTCTAGGGCACTCGGCACTGCATTTCCTCCGCACAGGCCACAAGGTAGACTAGAAAGGTTTCGCGTTAATCTACTCCCTACCCCCAACCCCGAAGGTGACGACCGGTTGAGTGTACAACGCGCAGGTCCCGGGAGACTGCGGTTGGGTTTGGCCTCTGTGCGTTGCAGGCTCACTCAGGCAACCTCTCGCCCGAGGTGGCAGAGGGCTGCAAGAGAGGCGAGGCGGAGGCCGCACCGCGAGACCCTGGCATCCTGGGGCACGACCCTGGGGCTGGCGCCGAGGTGACCGCGGGAGGTGGCGCGCTCAAAAGAAGACAGGGACGCCAGTCTAGGATCTCCGCGAAAGGAAGGCGGGGCTTGGCCCTCCGTCTGGCGGCCTGGCTCGAGGAGTGGGCGGGGCTGGGTCTGCGGGGGCGGGCTAGGGGCGGGGCACGCGCGGTCCCGGAGAGGGCGGGGCCGCGGCGCGGGGCGGGCTCTGGCGGCCGGAGTGTCACACACGCGGCGGCCCGGGAGGCGGCGGCAGCAGGGGCAGAGGCAGGCGCCGCCGGGACGAGCACGGGCGCGCGGGCGCCGGCTGCCTCCCTCGGTCTCTCTCTAGCTCTCTCATTCACATTCTCACCAGCTGTAGGGCCTGACTCGTCCTAGCGCTATCAGGAAGGGAGAAGGAGAACAGAGGACACCAAGTTCCCGCAGCAGCCGCGAATCTCGGCAAGGAGGAGGCTGTGGCTCCGACGGGGCAGGAGTGTACTTCACGGTGGAGCTCACGGCCAGAGCGTCCGCGGCTAGGGGCGCCCGGACCTTCTGCTCTCCGCGGGGCGGTGGCCCAGGACCCCAAGAGACGCGCCTACGAAGGGCCAGAGATCCGAAGCCCGGGAGGCGCGCAGCGGAGGCGGAGGGCGGTGCTGCTGCTGCAGGATCCGGAGAGCGGCCGGCAGGAGGCGGCGGCGAGAACTTGAACTTGGCGTCGGGAGCAGGCGCCCCGGACGCCCCCGCCGGGGCCGGGGCGCCAAGGGACCTGGGTGGCAGCTCTGCCCCCCGAATGGCCGCGGCGGCGGACCAGGTTCCCGCGCCGCGGCCCTAGGCGGCCTCTCGCAATGGCCAAGTGGCTGAACAAGTACTTCAGTTTGGGCAACAGCAAGACCAAGAGCCCCCCGCAGCCGCCGCGGCCCGACTACCGCGAGCAGCGGCGCCGGGGCGAGAGGCCCTCGCAGCCCCCACAGGCCGTGCCGCAGGCCTCCTCGGCTGCCTCGGCGTCCTGCGGTCCGGCTACTGCCTCCTGTTTCTCGGCCTCTTCGGGCTCGCTGCCCGACGACAGCGGCAGTACCAGCGACCTCATCCGCGCCTATCGCGCGCAGAAGGAGCGCGACTTCGAAGACCCCTACAACGGGCCCGGCTCGTCGCTGCGCAAACTGCGCGCCATGTGCCGCCTGGACTACTGCGGCGGCGGCGGGGAGCCGGGAGGGAGCCAGCGTGCCTTCTCGGCCTCGTCCGCGTCGGGCGCCGCCGGCTGCTGCTGCGCCTCTTCGGGGGCGGGTGCCGCTGCGTCCTCGTCCTCGTCCTCCGGCTCTCCGCACCTCTACCGCAGCAGCAGCGAGCGGCGGCCTGCCACGCCAGCCGAGGTGCGCTACATCTCCCCCAAGCATCGCCTTATCAAAGTGGAGAGCGCTGTTGGCAGCGGTGCTGGGGACCCCTCCGGGGGTCCCTCCTCAGGGGGTCGCACCTGGAGCCCGACGGCCTGCGGAGGCAAGAAACTGCTCAACAAGTGCGCACCCTCGGTCGCAGAGGAGAGCAGTGTTGGCAAGAAGGACAAGGTAAGCTGCTCCTTGGCCTTACCCCGAGTTTCCAGAGTCACCGTGCGCTCGAGGAAAGTGAGGCATCGCTCTGGTTTCGAATCCCTACATGGACTTCAGCCTAGGACCCTGGGGTCAGGCTTCGCACACTCTTTCCCTATTCCGCCCCCTCCCATATCCTTTCCCCTGGGGTCCAGGATGGTAGGCCTCTTGATAGTCACCATCTCTGTCGCTGCTGCTTCCAGTTTGTCTTCTCTTTGAACCCAGGGCCCAAGCGAGAGCTCCCCACCTAGTCTAGTCCGAAGAAGACAGACCCAGCCAGCCCTTCTGGCTCCCGAGGAGTAAAGTTGGAATCCAAGTTGTCAAAGACTTAGAAGAGTTTTTACTCCTGTGTCCCCCTGCCCTACCTCCCATCCTACACACAATCTAGATGGGAACTGAGGCCCAAAGCTGGGAGGGGACTCACCCGAGATTACACAGCATTCTTGGTGGCAGATCCGGACCGGCGGTTTCTAAACGAGTATATGTAAATTCTTATCGGCTGCCCTGCCTGGCCCTGCCCAGCCTCACTCCAACCCCCACCCCTACATGCCAGGTTTCCAAATCTGGGCAGCCTTTTGTACTGGAACTGCAGCGAGGACCCCCGTGCGTGTTTTTCCATTTGAAATATGCTGCTTCAGAGAGCGCTCCACGCAGACCAGTCAGTTCCTCCCCGCGTGCCCGAGGGGGTCCACCGATCAGGCCAGGCTGGAAGGAGGCCCATCCTATCCTTCCTGCCCCCTCCCCCCCACCGTCTCAGGGACTATGTGGGACGTTGTGACAGCCTCCTTCCTAACTTATTAGGACAAGTTGATCCCCCTCTTTGAAACAGGCTAGTTAATTACAACTAGCCTCCGCCCCTTCTCTCCCTTCACACTCTTTTTTTTTTTTTTTTTTTTTGCAGTTTTTGGCTGGGGCTGGGTTTGAACCCGTCACCTCCAGCATATGGGGCTGGCACCCTACTCACTGAGCCACAGGCGCCACCCCCTTCACACTCTTGATTCCCTCTCTTCCTCCGTAAAATAATACTTGTTCTGTCTACTTCTGGTGGAAGGCAGTGTTCTGATTAAATCTGAGGCCTGGTGGGAGAGCTAGTTTCTTCTCAATGCCCGGCGTGGCCATTGTTCTCCCCAACTTCTCCCACAGGTAAACTTTTACCTAGGCCTAGACTGGGGAGACTGATAAAGAGTCTGAATTCCTTTTGAGTGGATGTCCAGACAGGAGAGAGACAGGCTCCTACCTGCCAGCTGGTGCTTGGAAAGGGATCTATTTTGTTTTCCAGGAAGGAGGAGGGAGGGAATGTCCCTCCTTTAATCTTTGTGCCTAGCTTCCTTTTCTGAGGTCTTCAGAATATCACCTCCCTGCTTGGTCTGCTGAGAGCAGCATGGGCAGTCTGTGTGGAGGGTCCCACCTTTCCCTGGAGTCAGTTTGGGGACACACCTCGGAAGCTTGGACTCTGGGCTTCCTGAGCACTTATGATGCCACACCTAGATGACAGGGAGCTGGAAGCCAGGTGGCCACCCAGGAGCTGCCAGAATCATCTTGGAGATGTGGTTGATCAGGGAGGGAAACATCGAAAGAGGCTCCCTGCATTCTCATGCCTGGCTGGTGCTTGTCTTGTGTGGGGACTGGGAGAACCTGGCTGAGGAAGCTTCACAGCCAACTGGGCTGGACTCTGCATGCTGTTACCCTGCAGTCGTGCCCCAGGTGGGCAGAGCTCCTCTCTCCCACTGCTAGTGGCTCAAAACTTTAGTACACATTTTCTCCCAATTACAATTAAGACCGTTGGAAACACTGAGGAATGATGTTTAAGACTTGGCTTCATTCCATCACCAGATATTTCTTGGGTGTACCCCGCGTTGCTGGGTGCTGAAGCAGGGCCCCTCTGCGGCAAATGCTATGACAGGCCACAGTGGTGTGATGAGTACTGTGAGGCCTTGTTTACAGAAGGAGGGCTGAAGGGCACCTCGGAGGAAGAGAGGCAGGGCTCTTACATGGGGGAGGGGTGGTGACTAGAGTTGGCTGAAGCAGAGCCTGGTGCTTCAGGGAAATGTGGCAGGCAGGTGAAGTGCCTTGTGGCCAGAATTGAGAGGTTAGAGTTGGGCAGGGCGGACCTTGTAAGCTAAGCTCAGTGGGGGCCAGTGAAGGGTTTTAGCTGCTAAAGCATTGTGATTAGATATGGTTTTTAAGAAAAGATTTCTCTGGGCTGTTTTTCATACACTAGGTTGTGACTTTGAGCCCTTTGCTCTTTATAGAAGTTGTCCAGACGTTCTTCCTATTGAGGGGGAAGGGAGCTGGCCAGGGAGGGTCAGCAATGGTCCTCAACTTTAACACACACTGTAGGATTGGTGAAAACACTGATTCTTGGGGTCTATCTTTCAAAGTCTGATTAAAGGACCCAATGGGAAGCCTGAGTATTTGCATTCATGCAAATTCCTAGGTGAGCTTGAGCTCCTGATCCTGGGATCAAACTTTGAGAACCACTAATGTAACAATGGAATGGTTTCTTTACCTTCCCTCTGGGTCTTCTGGTTGGGGCAGGTTTGGGATGTGGAGACTCCGAATGCCTTCACCTCTGCCTTTGTGTGTGGCCAGCTCCTGATTCTGGGCCAGCAGCCCCCTACTCCACCCCCAGCCCCTTAAGCAGTCAGGAGACAGTCTGCTTTTCACATTATCTCCAGCCAGACAGCTTTTGGAAGGCCAGGCATACTGTAGGCCCAGCCTTCCTCTGCCCTTCACTCATGGATCCAGGAAAACCCATTTCTAGCACCCCATTTAGTCTTTATCAGTTGAGAATAGGAGGAGACCCTCAGGTCTGTGTGTTTTTAACATCAGGCCTGAGTCAGCAGTTACTGTGGTGAAGAGCTGTTCGTCAACAGGCCCTTCTTCCAGTGCTGCCCCAACCATGCTTTATCTTGGGGTGGGGGGGAATCTCCTCCCTTCCTCTGTCACACAGTTAGGCATCCATTTGTTCTCTCAGGTGAGTCCTGGGGCACACACTCCTGACTACATCCCCTTGCCCCCTGAATGCCAGCATCCCATCTTTTTCCCTTTTAGAATCATTTGGAAGAGAAACTAGGGTTACTTTGCTTTCTCTCCTAACCAGTACTTACTTTGTACTCAGAGATGTCTTGGTGTAAGTGGGAGCAAAGAGAGGAGGGAATGAAGGATGCAGAAGACTTGTCAGGAATCTCCGGCCTCATCCCCTGGAGGAGCTTGACATGTATTTCGTCATTTGTTTCCTGATGTTTGTGTCTTGGAGAATTTGAGGAGGTCTTTATCTAGGAGGTGGCTTTGAGCTGGATCTAGAGCTGGAAGTGGAATTTCAGTATAGGGCAGGGAGGCTGCAGGAGTGCTGTTTGTCAGTGTACATGAGGGCATGTACGTATGCTTAGAGTGTGTGTGTGTGAGAGAGAGAGAACCTATGTTAGGAACCTTAATGTGTGACATGTTCTTGGAAACCAAGACCTTCATGCAATGGGCCTTGTGTGACAGCGTGAGAGAGGTGGGGACTTGAGTGTGGACCCCATGGGGAGTCCTTGAGTATTGCTGCACCAGGGAAGGGGGTGTACTCAAAGCCTTGGTGGAGGAGCATCCCAGGTTATAAATAGCTGCCAAAATCTGGGGTAGGGAAGTCGGAGTTAGGGGACAGTGCAGTATAGTTTCAGCTGAGAGATGAAGGCTGAGCTCCTAGAAAGAGAAAATGAAACTACACTAGCTAGAAATATTATTCCTTCAAGTTGTGCTTTATAAAAAAAGAATGACAAAAGAGGCCAGTTACGTTGGTAGGTCTCCTTTTGTGTAGCCTAAAGGGTCTCATCCACTTAGGTTTTCTGTTGAAGTCTTGTTTCTTTTATCATAATTAAGTAAATGTTTCCACGACTGAGAAAGTCAAGATTCATCATGACATCAGTTTTCCTGGGTTTTAAATACATGCTATTGTGTACCAACACTTTATATTTTGTCAGCATCCACAGAGTTGAGTTAAATAACATGTTTTCCATAGTTACGGACCAAATAATATCATGTCTAACCTTTTTTTTAACATCCAGCAAAACAGTTTCTGAGCGAGCGGCCTGCTAGGCAGGGGAAATGCAGAGAGAAATAAGTAGTGGCCAACTTCCCAAGAAGGAAGTTTCCCAGTTTGCAGTTGAAAACCAGCTTCTCCGGGTCTACTTGGGAGATAGATAAAACCAAGGAGACAATGTCATAACCTGAAGAATACAAAAACCAAAGTGTGCGTAGAGGGCTGGAAAATCAAAAGAGAGCTTTCTGGAGAAAGTGACATATGAGCTGAGTCTGGAAGGCTGAGTGGGTAGTTTCCAGGCAGGGAGGTGGGGAAGAGAGCAGCTTGTGCCAAGGCCTGCAGGCTGGAGAGATACTGTGTAGGAGTGTCAACCTTTTGGCTTCTCTGTGCTATATTGGAAGAAGAGTTGTTGCTTAGTGCCTGTAACTCAGTGGCTAGGGCACCGACCACGTACACCAAAGGTGGGGGTTTGAATCCAGTCTGGGCCTGCCAGACAATGACAACAATGACAACTACAACTAAAAAATAGCTGGGCATTGTGGCTGGCGCCCGTAGTCCCAGCTACTTGGGAGGCTGAGGCAAGGGAATTGCTTAAGCCCAAGAGTTTGAGGTTGCTGTGAGCTGTGACGCCACGGCAATCTACTCAGGGTAACAGCTTGACACTCTGTCTCAAAAAAAAAGAAAGAAAGAAAGAAAAGGGTTGTCTTGGGCCATGAAATGTACAAAACACTAACGAAAGCTGATGAGCAAAAAAAAAGGTCGTGCATACTTTTTGTGATGTCCACCACCACAGATAAGCAAAAAAGTCCTCATGTAATCCACAGGGTCACAGGTTGGACACCTCTGGGAGGCTCATCAGGGCAGATGTGGAGGGAGCTTGCAGAGGGGGGTTGGAGCCCACAAAAGGAGGAAAGTGTCCCATGTGCTTTGTTAAAAAGTTGTGAGTCATCTTTGGTCCTTTTTACATAAAATCATTGATGCAGGAGTTGATTGAAGCCAGAGTGTCAGTCATTCCCATATGATTAGTTAGCCATTTTCTCCAGTTCTTAAAGAGTCATTGATAGAAAAGGTAAGGCCAAAGTTGGTAGCTGTGGATAGGCTTGGGACACTTTCCCCTTTGAAATCCCATCCCTTGAAAGTAGTGTGAGAGAACTGCTGCTTATCAAGTCTTGTTTTTCCCGTTGATTCCCCAGAATGGAAATATTCTCCAGGCTACATACTAAACACTTAATCGGTCATTTAATCCTCACAGTCACACTAGAAAGAGTTTGGTAGCTGTGCTGAACAAATCACCCCAAACTCTGGCTTTAAACCGGGGGTCAGCAGACTTCTTAAAGGGCCAGAGGGCTTTGCAGGCTATGGGTCTCTGTCACAGCTCTTCAGCTCACCCATTGTAGCTTGAAATCAGCTATAGACGATATATAAGTTAATGGGGGTAGCTGTGTTACAATAAAGCTTTAATTACAAAAACAGGAGCTGGCCTGTGGCCTGTTGTTTTAATCCCTGCTTTAAATGTTAAGCTTTTATTATAGCCTTGACAGCTGAGTAGTTTCTCTGGTCCCGGCTGGGTACACTCATGCCTTTGCAGTCAGTGCAGGGTTCATAGGCAGCCCTCCTGATCTGGCTGGGCTTTCATCTGTTTGGTGGTCTGGTTTAGGGCAGCCTCGGGCTGCAACAATTTAGCTCTTTTCCTTGTGGTCTCTTGTCCTCCAGCACATGATAAAATGATGGTGGCAGTGTCCCAAGGAAGAGCAAATACCCTCAAAGGTTGATGTTGGAAACTGGCACACCGTTCTTTTGTTGCATTCCATGGATCAAAGCTAAGTCACAAGGCTGATTAGGATTGAAGGAGAGAGAAGGAGCTGCAGAGTCCCATGCAGAGGGCAGGGATACAGGGAAGCCATCATTTAGGGCTTTCAACACCATCTATCTACCACGGGTAGTAAGAGCCCCGTTTTACAGATAAACTGAGGTTAATGACTTGCCAAATGTCACATAGCTACCAAGTGATAGAGCAAAGATCCCTGTGCAGTCTTTTTCAAAATCGATATGCTTTTTAGTGATTTGTTAAGGGGAGATACAGTAGCAAGACTCCCCTAGTTACAGAAGTATGTGTCACATGTTCTTTCTCCTCTTCACTTAATGCTCCCTTTCTTGCATCCCTCTGCCGTAATTTATACCTTTCAGCCAGGGCTTCTGTATTCCTAGAAGAAGCTCCAGAGCTGGCTTTTCCATCTCTTTCCCCGTCTGCCTCAGAGTTCCATAAATGAGATGTTAATGCAGCACTTGAGTTGTTTTATAGAGAAATTCTGCACACAGAGTTGGCGCTTCCCAAGGGACAGCTGCACAAAATGTGAGTCTTGTAACTGTCAAGTCTTTTCATTCTAACACCAAGCATTCCTCCCTTCTAAGGATTGGTGAGGCAGTGTGTGCTGTGTTTTGAGGAAAAACCTCGTGGTGCCTTGGCCTTTATCAACAAGGAACTTAAGTTTCCTTAAAGCAGATCAGGTGACTGTCCTCTCTAATCTGACAATCTCAGAACATGACCAGTCACCCCAGGATTTAACCCCTGTGACTTGACCCTGTCATCTCCTTGCCCTTAAAACATTTCTGACCCCATAAAATAGGCTTTAAAAGGCAAATCTGAAACAGGTGTGGCTTCCTTCCATCATTCAACAAAGCTGAACTTGCCTGTGGCCAAGCTCTCCCCTGGTTCCCTTAGCTTGTGCTTGGAGAGCCCAGAGGCAGTGGCCTGTGGGAAGGAGACCAGTCAGGTTTGGCCTTAGAAAATAAACCAAGACTTGTGACTTTGCAGCAGAGAACTGGGATGCTGGCTGATGGCAGCATACCCTGCCGGTGTTCTGAGATCGGGTAATGGTGTGGCGGTGGTGGTGGTGCACTTTCCTCGGGTGGGAAGCAACAGTGATCTCTGACTTCCAAACTTTTGTTTGAGCTGTGTTAACTGAGAAATTGCTCTCGGCAGCCCACCGTCAGGAGCTGTGTGGATATAGGGATGAACCTGCATGATAAGTGCCTGCCCATAAGGAATTTATCTTCTGGCTGGACACAAAAGCCAAGGTTGGAACACAGATCTATGGCAAAATTTACCTAGCACTGTCTTCTGCCTTACTACTATATCCTCCCCTTGAACCATGGAACAAAATGGTGTGAGTGAGCTGAAAGCCAGCCTGGTACAGAAGCTGTTCTTGGCAGGCCTTAACTCTATGGAGCTAAAGGAGCTAAAGGAGAAGCAGGGGTGAGGAGGAAGCATTGTAAGAAAAGCACGATTGCTTGAATTAAGGGAGCTTTCCACAATACTACTATTAGCTAATGCTTTTATTGCACGTGCTGTAACCAGGTCCTGTTCTGTATACTTTTTATGTTATTCTTTTACTCTCTACCACACAGTAGTCCTTTGAGTTAGGTGCTATTAGTCTCTTTTGTACATGTGAGAAAACTGAGGCACAGAGAGGTTAGGTAACTTGTCTGAAGTCACATAGCCAGTAAGTGGCAGAGGTAACATATGACCCCCAGATCCAGCATCTGTGTTTTTAACCACTGTAACTACCTCAAGCCACACAATCTCATGCCTGAATTTTCTCTACACTTAACTCTTTTTTTTTTTTTTTTTTGAGACAGAGCCTCAAGCTGTCCTCCTGGGTAGAGTGCTATGACATCACAGCTCACAGCAACCTCCTACTCCTGGGCTCAAGCGATTCTCCTGCCTCAGCCTCCCAAGTAGCTGGGTCTACAGGCTCCTACCACAACGCCTGGCCATTTTTTTTTTTTTTTTGGTTGCAGCCGTCATTGTTGTTTGGGGGGCCCGGGCTGGATTCGAACCCACCAGCTCAGGTGTACGTGGCTGGTGCCTTAGCCTATTGAGCCATAGGTGCTGAGCCACACACTTAACTCTTTTTAAAATAATTCTCTTTTGGCTTTGTGGGAGTGACTGATGAAATGAAATATGAAATATTTCATATTCAGATGGAGAAAGTAGGCTCCCACAGAGCGGGGGTGGGGGGGGTGGAGGGTGGATGGGGGTCTGCCCTGCCTCACAGCAGGTGCTGGTGAGGGCAGTGAGCCTGTCAATCTTGTGTTGAGTCTGGTGCCCTTTGTGCCTGGGTGGTGTGGAGGGTTTGGCCAAAGCTGGTGTCTGCAGGAAGGGTGACAGCCTGATTGATTTCCGTTTCTTTACATGTTTTGATTCTGAAACACTTTGCTGAGACCGTTAAGGAGCATGGGCAGAGGACCTTGCTTCCACAATGGAATTTTCCTTCTCTTCCTGTTTGGTATTTTCCAGTAATATTTCTATTAATGTTTCACTTTCAGAGCCACTAACTTCCTGAGAGTTAGGGCTTTCTCAATTTTCCTCTAAATCATTCAGTTCCTTTCCATTTTCTCTAAGGGGGGTGCTTTCTCTGGATTTCCCATTATACTATAAAGGAAGGATCTTGGAGGTGGGTCTGAGGGATGGAGAGAGAATTAGTCAGGGCCCTGGGGAATGACTCAGGCCCAGTGTTTTCCAAGCAGTACTTAATGGTAATGGTCAGAAAGGGGCTTCTCAAGGTCAAGAGGGGGAGAAGTGATTGGACAGGTGGGTGGGTTTGAGAGACGCAGATCCACTAGGCCTTGACTTATTGGCTAGACCCAGTGTTCTCAACTGGGCATGAGAGCCTGTGCCAAGTCCTTTCTCCTCATTCATTCATGGCTGTATTCAATGTATATTGTTGAGAGCCCGCTACGTGCTAGGGATTGTTCCAGTTAGGTGCTGGGAATAGAGCAGTGAACAAAACAGAGCTCTCCTGAGCTCACTCTTTCGTGAAGAGTCAGACAAAGATAAATATAATCTGCCGGGTAGGGACTGTGGGAGCATAAAATAGGATAGAGAGGCTGGGTGGGCCTGAATCTAGAGTTGGGTATTGTATTATATGGGTGCTCAGTGAAGGCCCTTCTGACAGACGTGATGGCTCTCCAAAAGAAGGGCATGCTAGGCACAGGGAAGCACCGTAGTGCAGAGGAGCGTGCCTGCGTGGTGGTTCACAGACAATGGGAGATGTGCCTGACTGAGCAGAGCAGGTGAGGAGGAGGTGGGGCAGATGAGGGCTGAGCAGGGGGGAGAGGCACAGTATGTCCGGCCTTGCAGGCATTGGAAAGGCCTTCCACATTAACTCTGACCCAGATGAGTTGCCAGGCAGGGGCTTCTGAGCAGAGGAGCCACACGATCTGACTCAGGCTTTGAGAGGATCTCTCGGAGATGCTGCCTGGTGGAGAACAGAGTGGAGGGGCCAGCAGGGAGACCCCTGGGACTAGCACTAGCCGCAGGTGTGTTGTGAAGGCAGGGCTGTGGGACTTCCTGACAGATGAGCTATGAGAGAAGAACCAGTGTGAGCACAAGATTTGGGCCCCCACGATGTGGAGGATGGGTGGCCATGAGCTGGGGTGGGGAGGCTCCTGGGGCAGTCATATTTCAGTCAAGGATTGATTAAGTAACTGAGTCCTGGAGACACAAAGAAGGATGCATTCTGCCTTGCAGGGCCATGAAGTTCCAGAGGTACCAGAGAAGATATGAATGGCCTCTGTCTGGGTCTGGGGGAAGAAAGGGGGGAAAACCACCAACCAGGAAAAGGCCACCTAGGAGGTGGGTATGGAGGAAGATATGCATGGGACAATGGGGGTCCCATCCACAGTGAGATCAGAAGGGGAGCCCTGCTGTGTGCCCTGTGGGGGCCAGAGCCTGGTATCTGCCTACAGGGGATAGAGGTAGGCTGAGGGGGAGGGGCCTTGCCTGCCATTGGTCTGGAATGGCCCCCATACTCCACATTCAGAAGAGGCTACCTGCTGTGCTACGTGGCTGAGCTAGGCACCACAGGGCGGAGGAGGCAGGGCCCTAGCTCAGTCTTTGGGACAGGGCTGGAGTCGCAGCTGTTTTGCAAGGCAGAGCATTTCATTGCTGACCATTTCTCTCCTTGTTGGGAAGTTCTCCTTTATATAGGGTTTGCAGGTACATGCTGCTGGGAGGAGACAAACAGAACTGGGAGGAATGGAACTTTGTATGTAAATCTCCAGGCCATGGCTAAATTCTAAAACTGAAAATGACCGGGATGTTCTCGACCAGAAACTTTCTCATTTTGTTGGATGTGCGCTCTCAGAAAGCCAGACGCCCCAGTAATCCCTGTGGTGCATTCCAAAGCTGTGCATGTGATTCCCCAGAGTGGCCCAGCTTCTACCTGCCCTGTGTGGGGCCCTTGTGAGGTAGCTGTGTGCTCTGAGCTAGTTCCCCAGGAAGGAGCTGGCTGGGATTCTGAGGTATAGTTTCATGTTTATCTCTGAGGTAACTTTTCCCCCCTTACAAAATTAAGACAAATTTGATATAGAAAATATGAACAGAAGTAAAATAGAACCAACTCCTAATTCTGTAATTCAAAGAAACCACCATTAACATTTTACTATTTTCCATTTAATCATGTTTTAATGCATATGTATCCATCTTTTTCCCTCCACAAAAGAAATATTGCGTATTTTCTTTTTCTTGTTGCTTAGAGACACAGAGTGGTGTCTCCATAGACAGTCACCACCCATTTTAATGACTTCACTTGTGTTCTGTTTGCATCTTTGGCTCTCCCCTAGTTTTCACTAATGTTAGCAGTGCTGTCATGAGCATCTTTGTAACTTAATCCTTTGCATAGGTCTGTGATCATTTCCTTGGGGTTGACTCTGAGGAGAACTGTTAAGCAAGACAGTACACAGTTTGATGCAGGCTTTCAAATTGTGCTCTATAAAGATTTTACAGGTTTATGCCTGTTTTACTCTTCTCTTCATACTGGGACGTCTAATGAAATTTTGTTGAGTTTGCAGCTTCTTGGATTCTGGGTGCATACATGCACTGACCATTTGTGTTACTTTTCTAGAATTGCTTACTTACATCTTCAGACCATCCTTTTTTACTTCAGGATTTATCTTTTTATTGATTTGTAAGAGCTCTGTGGAGGATGGCAGAGAGTTGAGGATGGCAGCCCCTGGCCTGCTATTTTATCCTGGCAGGATATTTTTATAAAGTTTTTAACTTGTCTTTCGGTTCCGAATCTGCTGATGGTTGTTGCTTACGATGAATTGTTTTCTGTGAAGTCAGTCTTGTTCCTGGGACTTCTAGAGTCTGCTGCTTGGAGAAGTCTTCCCTACTCCAGTACTTCCTCCTGTTTTTCTTCCAATACTTAGATGATTTCTTTCTTGTTACATTGGAATTTTCACCTGGGGTTTAATTTCATGGTCTGAGGTAGGGCTGTAGTTTTATTTTCCTGAATGGCTAGTATGTTTCTGGGCATCCTTTCCTCTTTGATTGCTCATGATGTGTCTGTTTCTTTCGGTGCCTTTTAGACTTAAATATTTTGACTCTGTCTCTCTTTGACTGTGTTTAGATCTCCTCCGTGATTATGATAATGATGATGAAGGCTTGTCTTTATATAAAATGACACCTTTCTTCTGCACATATCCACGCATTTATTACGCATTCAACTCCTGGCATCTAAGAGGGGTAGTAACTGGGTGTTAGTGCTTCATCTTTGGATCGCAGACCTGATGTGGTGGGTGGGATATGGCCAGGAAATCTTCGCCTCACTTCTGGTACTGTCAGCTTCCCCCATGGGTTTGGGCTGTCTATGAGTATTTGGGATGGTCCCTTAATGTAGTCTTCCCTGCCCATGTGGCTTGAACTGTCTGATCTTTCACTCAGTGACTTTTGTGGAAGATGGTGTAGAATTCAGATACTGACGATGTTCCAGCACTGGGCTGAGTCCTTTGGGACAGCCAGATGGTCAAGCCTGGGTGCACCAAGTCAGAGACCTGGAGGGGGCGTTGGAGAGTATCTCTAAAGTGAGGCAGAGGGAGGTCAGGGCCCCTCAGAGAGACAGATAAATGACCGCTTTTGAGCAGGGGTAGGTGTGGCCGGTAGGAGAGTTCAAACTTGAAGGATGGGTAGGACTCGAAGGTTTGGCATTTGGGGACATGATTTTGGTCATCTACATTTTTTTTTTTTTTTTTTTTTTGTAGTTTTTGGCTGGGGTTGGGTTTGAACTCACCACCTCTGGCATATGGGGCCAGTGCCCTACTCACTGAGCCACAGGCGCCGCCCCATCTACATTTTTTTAACACCCACAAAAGTACAATTCAAGTGGTAATAATTCACTGAGTCTTACATTTACCCCCAGCCTTTTCTGTCCCCCTTCACCAAGCTCTCCTTCATCTTGCATCAGTCAGAGAGCCTTCTGGACTGTTCTTGCCAGCTTCTCTTATTCTGGCTGAGGTGAGTGTCAGGATAATCCATCCTGCAGTGTTTGCTGTGAGGTTTTTGACAATAACAAATTGGCGATAAAGAGACAGGTTAAGCGTGGAAGTGTCCAAGGGGAATAAATCTAGGAAAAGATGCAGATTTTTGAAGACTGATGAACATCTCTGTGGTTCTAAGAGGCCGAGGCTATCTACTTAACTCACTGCCCTAAGTGTTAATCATGTCACTGAACTGGAGACCAGGCTGGGAGCATGCTAGAATCATCCAGAGAGCATTTTTTAAAATTTCAGTTCCCCGAACGCCTGTCCAAGATTTATTAAGCCACGACTTCCGGGAATGAGCCAGGACATCAGTATTTTTCGAAGCTTGCTGCATGATTGTGGTCTGCAGCCAACGTTGAAAGCTGTTGCCCTGGCTGGACCTTTGGGGTTGCGGGCTCACCCCATCCGGCCCTCTTCCATCCATGCTTGGAAGCTTACAATGATAAAGAGATTTGTCACCTCTCAGGCCAGCCGTCTTTGCACAGCTGGGGTTGAGGCTGCTTTTTGATATTCTTTCCAATTTGTTGAGTACCTGGTGTTCACAGGAGCACCGCTGGCTGAACTCTTTTTCTTTGTAGTTTCTACTACTGTCTTGGTTTGACTCTCCGGCCACGTAGAACCAGTCTAGCCTTACTTCTCCCAGATGACGGGACTCAGTTGTGTGATTATATCTTCAAAGACAGAGAGAAGCTGCAGGGGGTAACCTTGCCCTGCAGAGCGGGATTCCCAGCCACGACGCCAACTGCTAAGGCCAGGGGCCCTGTAGTATCACAGGTGTGGGGGCCTGATGGAGCCCAAGTTGAGGAGCTTCCCACGAGCCCGACGTGATGGGCAGGAGCAGGTTTTGAGAGGGTAGGCTGAGTTTGGCACTGAGGAGTTAACCATGCAGGTGGGTGAAAGATGGGGAGCAAGGTTGGACTCCCTCGTGGACTTGGAAAATCTCAGCAAAGGAGTAGCCGAGCAGTCAGGAGTAGATTCCAGAGGAGCAGGTAGGATCTTGCCATCCATGAGCTCAGCACTGAGTGGGTAGCAAGCGGAGGAGAGGTTGCCTGGCTGAGGGTGCATGGTGTCAGGGGCCAGGCATTCTCTGTACAGGTTCTGTGCCCCTTGTGAGGGCTAGTCAGCAAGGCTGTGTGCCACAAGGGCCAAGCGCTGGCTATCTGAGCACAGCAGGGTTCCACTATGGGGGAACAGGCGCTGGCTTTAGAGTCAGAAGTGTGGAGCTCACATCCTAGCCCTGGTGCCTGGGAGCCCAGTGACTTGGGATAGATGATTAACTTCTCCAGGCCTGGAATGCCCTTGTTGTGTGGGTATAACCATAATAGATGGTGCCTCCTGATAACTTGCTCTCTGTGCAACACTTTCCACATGAGATCCTCACAGTGGGTCTGAGAGGTAGTGCTGTGCAAGTCCCCGTTTTACAGATGGCAAAAAAGGGGGTGCGGAGGTTCAGGGGAATTACGTTGGGTCCTTGTGAGGATTAAATAGAACCATTTGTTTAAATGGCTGAGCACAATGCCTGGCTTGTGGGAAGAGCTTCATGAATATATTATTTTTTTTTAATGTTTTTATATTATTTTGGTGACAATCTGTCTAGGGCCTCCATTCAGCTTCAAGCTCTGGGCTTTAGGTAGCCATAGTAAAGCCAGTGGGATTGCCCTTCCTGGGCTGATGATGTCATCCTTAAAAAATTGACCCTCTTAGCCAGGCATTGTGGCAGGTGCCTTTAGTCCCAGCTACCCAGGAGACTGAGGCAAGAGAATTGCCTAAGCCCAGAAGTTGGAGGTTGTTGTGGGCTGTGACGTTACGGCACTCTACCGAAGGTGACAAAGTGAAACTGTCTCTAAAAAAATAAAGTGACCCTCTTTTTATCTTGAAGGGTTAGTCTGTGATTGACCCATAATTCTCTGCAGTTGGAGGGCAGAAGCAAATGCTCTACTTGGGATGACCACCTTGTTCTAAGAGACTTCTGTGTATTAGCCCACTGATCCCCACAGCTCTCTTGGGGAGGCAGGCTCTGTTCAGAGTTCCATTTGACAGATGGAGAAGCTGAGGCCAGCAGGTTTGTATCTTGTCATAGGTGACCCAGCTAGTAATGGGCAGAGCTGGAGCTGGAGGTCCAGCCCAGGCAATCTAGCTCCTGTGTCTGCCCTTACTGTGCCACACAGATGCAGAGGATATCAGCCCAGAAGCATGAGACTAGAGCCATTAAAAAACCATAGCTCTCTACTGCTGAAAAGTGTCTGGTTTTAGCCAAGCATGCTCCATATGCATCCTGAGGATAATGTTGTTAGAGAGGCATCAGGGAGGGCTTCAGGGAAGATGGGCCTTCAGAGATAGGGAGGATTTGGATATTTAAAGATGGGTGGATGTGGAGAGGACATCCTGGCTGGCGGGGGGGGGGGGTCCCCTATTCATGGTCCCTAGTGGCTGAAAAAGATGCTAGAATAGAGATGAAACCAGGTGTGGGAAGGCCACAGGGCTAGGCCACTGAGTTTGGTCTTTATTCTGTGGGTAATGAAAGATACAAGGGAGTGCCAGGGTCAGATCAGTGCTTTAGGAGAACATGTAGTGTTTGGCATTTAGGAGGTGGGAAGGGGAGGCTGAGTCCTGAGGTGAGGACTCCAGTTAGGGGGATATCAGGTGTTTGGGGCAGGGGCAGTGAGGGCCTGATCCCACTCTGATCCTTAAGCGGTGAAATACTGCAACTTGACTGCTCAGGCAGCTCTCAGATGACACTGGTCAATTGAGGGAAATTGACCGAGGCCTGTCAAGAGAATAGATTTTTCTGGACTGTTGTCATTAGACCAGGTGCCTTCAGTGGGAGTTTGTAAGTTACTCAGTCCACCAAAGTATTTGTCTCCATTCTGTCAAAGCCAGACAGAACGTGCACCAGGGTTGGGGAGTCTGGGCCGGGAATGGTAGTGCGTCAGCACCTCAATTGGAGAGTTGGGCAGAGGGGGGCTTGTATAATTGAACTCCCTGTTTCTGCAGAAACTCACCAGGAATGGGAGAGCTGCCAAGCAGCCCAATGTGGGGGACTGAGCAGATGGGGCCATGTACTGTACTTCTTCTGGGGGTTGACAGCCAGTCACCTGACCTTGAGGTGGAGGCTCTGCTCGCCTGTCTCAGGGCAGTGTCGCAGGAGTTAGAGGCATTCTGGGATGTCGGGGCAAATGATGGAAAAGTTACTGGTGTCCCAGTTGCAATCTTCAGAAGAAGAGAGTGCAAAGGGGGAAAAGGAGATCCAGGGCTCTGAGCCAGTGTGGGACGCTGACCTTTGGAGGACGTCCTCCCAGGGGCAGAGCTCTTTCCAAGATAGTAAGTGCTCAGCATCCTTCAGGTCCCCAGGGGAAAAGAAACATTAGCCGTGATGAAGATGTTAGCTGGGCTCAATTGAAGAGTCCCCTGAGCATCCCTGGCTGATTCCTTCAGCTTTCACTGCCCAATCAGAGGGCCACTTTGGCCAGCAGCGCTCGCTTTACAAGTCAAGAAGAAACACTTTGTGACCATCTAGGAATAGTGTTGTTGTCAGTCAGCTCCCGCTCCCTGCGGAGCTCCGGATCCATCTGAAAGCCATCTGTGGTGTGACTGTGAAGTGATGAGGTGGCAGGAGTCAGTGTCATCACTTCTCAGTCACCCACAGGACAGCTGAGAACACTGTCACAGCCTGGATTGCACCCCTAGGCCTTGGGGCTTGAAGGCTGCCAAAGTGCAGGCACCAAACCCAGGCATGCGCCGGGGTCTTGCCTGCCTTCCCCTGTCCCGCCACCTTGAATTTTACGCTCATCCTTGGTCCACATGCTTGATTACCTACACACCAGGGTATAAGTGGGCCTGGTTCTGAAAAGACAGGGACACTTCTGTAGGCAAACGGTTTTGAGGAACCCTTAAAGATTAGACATGAAGCCTCTAGTGGAAGCAGAGGCGTGACAGCTCACAGAGGCACTCTGCTTAAGCAGTTTGGTAGCAAGCACGTTGTTCTCCCTCTCTCCCCTTCTCTTTTTCTCACACTTACTTTCTCTCTCTCAGTTAGAAATGTTTCCTTTTTTCTTTGTGCCTGCCTAGTCCTTTGGGGAATGGTTATCCCAGAAAGTATCTTACCCCTTTGCTTTAGATGGTTTTGCCTATTTCTACAAGCAAGCAAATGTTTAAAGAGTATAGGATTCCTTAAATTTCAGCAGCTTGTGGTTCCATATGTACTCAAATATTTCTTACTTTGAAAGTAAATTTCAGTTGCATCCATTCATTCGGAGAGCCATTTTATACTTGGACATTTCTGATGGCCGTCTTCACAGTTATGGGGAAGGGAGAGAAGAGACTTTAGATTTATGAAGGGTACCAAAACGGAACATACTGTTTTGTTCATCTATTCTTATGTCTTTCAAGACCTTTCTTTAACAAATCCAAAAAAGGAAAATCAGGGTTGTCCTTACAAGAAGAGGCCTGGCTTCCCTAGAAGATGCACACATTTGAATTTCAAAGGCTTGCTTGAATGTGAAATCTAAGGTAAAACTTGCATTCATAGTCTAAAAATGAGAGACACATAGGCTGGATTGTCATTATTAAATCTGTTCCTTAGACTTAAATGGGACATGACTTCTTCTGCTCCTTAATTCTGTAGTGGCAAAGGGAACCTTCTCCACTGATGAATAAAAGGCTACCTGAGCTCTTTTTGCTGAAGGACTGAGACATTTCCCTGCATTGGTTTTGGGGTTGGGTGGTCCAGACATTGGCATTGATAGGTGGATCCTAATTTGCAGGGTGTGACTTGGCGATTGGAGCAAGCCGAGTGACGCAGATTCTCAGTAACTGGATTTTAAAGTGCCCCTATGGCACCTGCTCAGTCGTGGCCTGGGGCCTGTGAGGGAAGCAGTTTGGGGCAGTGGATAAGCTCTGCTCACAGTTAGTCTGGGTTCGGGGTTGAGGGTCGGTGACCTTGGCAAGGCACTTGATGTCTCTGAGCCTATTTTCCTGTCTTTAAAATGAGGTTGTCTGTCCCTATCCTGAGATCAGCAAGAAGGCAGCTGTCAAACTTTGCCCTAAATCAGAGTTGCCCTAGGAATGTTATTAGACTTGGTTTTGGGTTGGAAAGGAACAAGAAACAAAATGGAAAAGCTTAAAAGTTGCTACTCTAGGACCTAGCAGTTCCCTCCTAGGAGTCTGTCCTAAGGAGAGCATGCAAAGAGTCACAATGATTTAGTTATTTTACAAGTCACCTAAAGCATTTGGAAAAACAAAAGATGGAAATTACCTAAATATCCAGCCATGGGAAATGGCTAATGCATGTCCTATAGAGAGAAGGAAGCCAACCAGAGTGGAGGTGAGCCGCTCACTCTCAGAGTTATCTAGATCAGTGGTTCTCAACCTTCCTAATGCCTCGACCCTTTAATACAGTTCCTCATGTTGTGATAACCCCCAACCATAAAATTATTTTCACTGCTACTTCATAACTGTAATTTTGCTACTGTTATGAATCGTAATGTAAATATCCAATATGCAGGATGTATTTTCATTGCTTGCGACCCACAGGTTGAGAACCCCTGGTCTAGAGGGAAAAGGCTCACAATACAAGTCTTAAAAAATCAGGCTATAAAAAACTATGAATATTCATATTCACCTGCCTTATTCCCAGCTACATATGTAGAAAAAAGGCTGGAAGGAAATAAGCCATAATGCAAAATAGTGGTTATCATTAGAAGATTGGACTGTTTTACAGTTTTTAAAAACAAATGTGAATTATTTATTTGCCAATTAAAGAAAAAAACACAGTGATCTGGCCAAAGTACAACATGTGAAAGAAGGAGAAGGCAAGGTAAGGAAGTCCAGGCTGCCACCTCCCAGCCCAGTGTTTTTGCTGGGCCATCTGAATGAGTTGTTGAACTTCAAAGCCAGGCTGAGAGTGTCTCATTGTGTTGGAATGCTGGCGATGAGGATCACAGGAAGTGGTGACAAGCCCTTTGTTATATAAGCTCACCAGGCTTGCTCATCGGTGCCAGTGCTGGCCCTTGGCTCTCTCTGCTCAGGACATTATCTGTCTGTGTCCGAGGCCACGGCCTCAGCTTGGGGAGGGGCCTGCCCTGGACTGTACGTCAAACACAGGAAGCCACAGCTCACACCTCGTCTAGCTCAAGCTCAGCGTCCGCAGTCACACTGGGCTATTCCATGATAGGAGAAATGCCAGAGTGGAGGGGTTTACTGCCCTTACGTTTGACCTCTGACGGTGTGGGGATTTTCCCTTGCCTTGTTGGAAGAAATCGAGCCTGGCAGCCTCCAAAAGCAGGAGCAACCTGCTTTTGATGTGCTGCTGTTTCTCACCTCCGTTGGTCCTGTGTTGACAACTGTGGGCCTGTGGAAGGCATTAGCCACGAGAGGTGGGAATGTGGCTGCTCCAGAGGCTGGTTGCAGTTTTCCCCTTTGTTAACTTCCCCGTAGGAGGCAGGCAGCACGAGGCCTAGCATGTGACAGGTGCCCAGAGAAGCCTTGCAGCCCCATGAGTGTCCTGTACCAAGGTGGGGGGGGTGTGTGTACACACTTGTGGGTGAGAAGATTGGACTGTTGCGACTAGGAAATGTGCCTGGTGTGACTTGCTGCTTTCTGTTGCGGATGCAGCGTATGCTGTGCTCTGCTGGGTGCCTTGGATACAGCTCGTTGTTCCTCACAGGAACGCCATAGGAAGATGGTCTCCATTTTTCATAGAAGTAAACAGACGCAGAGGGGTCAGGGAACATGCCCAAGGCCTGCCACCTTCTCTGTTTTTATTGACATTCCTGTCTTATCTGGATACTAGGGACTGGGCTGCTTGAGAACATGAACTCATTCTTTATTTACCCCCTGGCATCTGGCAGAGACCCTGAACACTATAGCCACTCTAGATGAGTTGAACATTGAGGTTCCATGGCTGGGTGACTTTGGGCAGGTCCCTTTCTACATTTGTAAAACCGTCGGTGCTCTTCCCTCCCAAGCAGGCCCTGTCTTTTCCAAAATCTTTCCAGGACATCCCCTAATAGCCATTCCCCCAGTTCCTGTGGAATGTGGTTTGTCTTCTAAGAGGTAAGTCACAAGCCACAAGCGACTAAGGGTTTTTTATTATTGGGCTGAGGCCCAAACATGAGACAACTGTTGTCCCTAATTAATGACACACATGAAAAAAAATTGCTCAACTTTACAATGAAACCACATCTCACACTGTGATTTTAATTCTTCAAGTGTGGAAGGCGTAAGACCTGGCCCCCTGGCAAGCTTACAGAGTTCCTTCCTTGGCCATCACTTACCTTTTCATCTGAATTGGTTTAGAAAAGCCTTGGGCACTGTCCAGAAATTAAATCTACTCCAGAGAATGGAAGACTGACCACCCCAAAATGTTCACAAAATGAGTTCTCCTTTAGGGCTGTACTCAGAGAAGCAAGACCCAGAGGGGCTTTGGGGAAGTTGCCCTCAAGAGGATGACCACTGGTTCTTGTTTACATGTGTTAACATGTAAATTCTTGTGTGTCTCATGGAGGGGTCAGCAACCTTCTTGTAAAGGACCAACAGTAAGAATTTAGGATTTGCAGCAAAATGGTTTGTTACTATTGACTTTTGCCCTTGTAGTGGGAAAAGGGCCACAGACAGTATATAGACAAACTAGCGTGGCAGCGTTCCAGTAATGCTTTATTTACAAAAGTAAAGCTTTGTCTGTCCCTGGTTGAAAACATTGGAACCTCTCTTCATAATCATGCCTCACATTGACTTGTTGTGTGTGTGTGTGTGTGTGTGTTTTGTTTGTTTGTTTGTTTGTTTGGTAGAGACAGAGTCTCACTTTATCACCCTCGGTAGAGTGCCGTGGTGTCACACAGCTCACAGCAACCTCCAACTCCTGGGCTTAGACGATTCTCCTGCCTTAGCCTCCTGAGTAGCTGGCACCACAGGCGCCCGCCACAATGCTGGCTATTTTTTTGTTGCCGTTTGGCTGGGGCTGGGTTTGAACCCGCCACCCTTCTTATATGGGGCCAGCGCCTTACTGACTGAACCACAGGTGCCGTCCTAGAAAATCTTTGATCAATCCTAAATTGCATAGACATTTTCCACATCCTTATGTGAAAAAGTATACGTCCTTTTAAAATGCACCACTTTTCGCTTGGCGCCTGTGGCTCAATGGGCTAAGGCGCCAACCACATATACCTGAGCTGGCGGGTTTGAATCCAGACTGGGCTCGCCAGACAACAATGACAGCTGCAACCAAAAAATGGCCAGGCATTGTGGCGGGCACCTGTAGTACCAGCTACTTGGGAGGTAGAGGCAAGAGACTCGCTTGAGTCCAGGAATTGGAGGTTGCTGTGAGCTGTGATGCTATGGCCCTCTATCCAGGGTGACAGCTTGAGGCTCTGTCTCAAAAAAAAAATAAATAAATAAAATGCACTATTTTTTTCCTATAGCTGTGTTGTCCTGTGTAGGATTTCTTGTAGGGTCTAGTTCATTATAAAGGGGTAGGACAAATTGCTTATTGTTATAACTTGTTCAAATGCTGCCAGGGAGGAAAACCCATTCCAGATGTCCTGTGTTACTCGAGAACCCTTCTGATCCATTCTTCCTTTTCTGTCTTTAGAAGTGACTCTGGTTGCGTCATTACTTAAACTTTCCATGGCTTCTATCAGATAGGCCCAGACTCAGCTTGACGTTTCACTGGCCCTTACCTCTTGGAAATGCTTCTTGTTACTCCGCCCTTTCCATGCCAGCCAGGTGGGACGCTCTTGCCTTCTGCCCGCATGCGCGCTCCCCTACATGCCTCTGTGTCCTCACGTGTATGTATCACATCTTTATCCTCCTCGTCCTCCCAATTCCAGCTCAGGGGTCCTGCCATTCCTGACGCTTCCCCTTCTCCATGTACATACATCCATGCTTCTATGGTAGGGACGGTCACACCACGTCATGGCTGCTGTGTCTGTTGTGCCTGCTGGGCTCCTAGAGAGCTGCAGGGGGAGCCCCACACCTTGCCCCGGGCCTGACCCCCAGAGTGGACCCAGGAATGTTTGTCAGATGAGTGACAGCAGAGAGGCTAGTGGAGAGCCTGATGTGTTGCGCATCCCTGATAATTTCCAGATTTTCAATAATTTCAACACAGAAAACCTGTGTCCTTCAGAGCAGCCAGGACATTGCATCATAGGCATCTAACAGCCTCCAACAGGCCAAGTGGCCCATGCCGCCTTTGTTTTTGTTGTGGGGTGTGGGGTAAGCGTCTGGGAAGAGTAGCCTGTTCTCTCAGTGGCAGGTGGGAGTGCTGAGAACAACACTTCCAAGTAAAGGGCGCCCCTCCATGCAAAGCTTTAAGCTGGGGACTTTTGTATGATCTACCAGAGGGACCTAGGGGTCCTTCAGCTCCTTCAGCTCCTTTAGCATCATACCCATTACATGGTGGGTGCTCAATAAATATTTTACAGATAAATAAATGAATTAGACTAAAGGAGTTTTTTTTTTTCTGGAAAGATTTGTTGTCACCAGACTAAAGGGCTGCAAATACCATATTAAGGAGTTAATTGAGCCTTCGCCCCATAGGCAGGGAGACTCAGGACAGGTTTGTACAGGGAGGGATGTCTGTGCAGCATGTGTCGCCCTCACCCCATTATTTCCGGTGTGTCTGAGATGCCAGATAATGAGGTGTTGGGCGGCATAAAGCTTCCTTGTGCCCGAGCGAGGCAGGGCCAGCCTTGAAGCGAATTGGCCACTGGCCTCTTCCCTGTAATTCATGTGCAGTGGCGGGTTGGAGTGGGCTGCCACGAAGAGCCAGGGCTTGCCTGTCTCTCTGGGTCTCCACCTCAGCTTGCTGGCTCCAGCACAGAGGCTGTGGCCCTCATAGGAGGCCTGACCCCAGGCTTTCTCTGCTGTTGGCAGGTTCTGGGAGTTTTAAAGGTGGCCAACCCAGCTCTTCCCTGGACTCGATGACAGTGTTGATGGTTTCTATAGTGGGGAGGAGAAGCGCCACTGACCCTTGATTTCCTTCCCCTACTTGCTCCCTCTTCAGCCGCCTGTCTCCAGGCTCTCCTTGGGCTTCTCCTATCTAAAGACATGTAGCTCCATGCTGTGCTTCCAGAGATCACTGCTGCAGCCAGGATGAGACCCAGCTGCTCAGGGGGCTCAGGGGGACCCATCCTGACACAGCCAGGATGTCAGTCCCCCCAGTCTAAGAATGTGGAGCAGTTACCCTGTTCAGCGGGGCTGTTTGGGGGGTTTAGTTCTCTGTTCATTTGCTAGGTGAGTCCCCTGGCATGGGCATGATAGAGAAAGCAGGACAGGAGCCCAGTGGAGCAGGAGGAGAGAAGCTGGGAGCAGTGCAGCAGACACAAGGTCTTCCGCTGCAAGGCAGGACGGGGAGGAAGGGTTGTAGGGATGTCAGATGGATTGATTCTGGGAGAGAGATCAGGGCAGACGCCATGGAGGAGGTGGGAGTGGGTTCTCCTGGCCTTGAAAAGTGGCTAGGGGAAGACTTTCTGACAGGCAAAGGGCACAGCTTGGCATGGAATTTGATAAAGATGGTTTGGGTCTGGGAGGCTGGGGCTCAGGGTGGGAACAGGTGGGGCTCTGGGCATTCTGGCAGAGGGGGCAGTTTAAATGGCTCCCAGGACCTAGTCAAAGACTGAGCTGCGTGGTAATGGAGATGGGGGGTGGCGCCTGGATAGTCTCTGTTTCTGTGGAGACCCGGGAATACCTGGACCCAGCTCCTGGTGGGCATTTGGCAGGTAGGGTGGAAATTGAAAAGAATTCATCTTCTAGATCGGGTCAGGGCGCCCTGAAAGCCAATTCTTGGCCAGGCTGGAATTGGGCCCCTCCTGCTCTGGCTGCAGTGGCTGCTTTCTCGTCTCACTATTCCAAGAGCTTGTCACAAGTGACTTCCAGGGGAAGCCAAGAGATGAGCGAGATGGAAAGGCTTTTCCCTCAGAGGCACATCCCTTCTTAAATGCTTCAAACTCCCAGCTGAAGATAGAGGCAGGGGAGCACTGACGCCTTTATGGGCACTTTACAGTTGGCCCCAGCCCTCTTGTCAGTGTCCTCTCAGCTGCCCCAGGAGGTGGAGAGGGTGGGGAGTTCCCCTTTCGGATGGAGACGTGAAATGCTTGAAGTCATCCCAAGTTAGGGACCCCCAAGCCTCCCCAGTTCCAGCCCAGTATGTCACACACAATATCGCCCCTCAATAATTAAAGGGTGTGTGTGCAGTGTGGAGGTGAGGATAGCAATTAAGTGACAAGATGATGGGTGCCTTCTGGATTGACTAACACATATTCCGTGCCTACTGTATGTCAGGCGCTGTGCTAAGCTCTTCTTTGCCTCATTGCAACAGCCCTTGGGTAGGTACTCGTCATTACTCCTGGTGAGGCGACCACGGTGAAGAGGGTTTGAGTGACATACTCGATGACCTCGCGCAGGACAGACGTGGCATCTGATCCGACAGTCCCACCCTGGGACCTGCTTTGCGAAGCCAGACGTCGGCACGTTTCCCTGTCTGCTCTGGTGCTCTGAGCGTGCTGTATAATTAGAACAGACTGCAGCTCCAGCTAATGACTTCCTCATGAGATTAATATTCAGAAACTCAGAAGAGAATTAAAGAACAAGAAAGGAAATAGGTAGAGAATGAGGTGGTTTCCACTAAGGCCCAAAGCACTATTTAAAACTAAGTTTGAAAGCTGATTTTGACCAGCTCCGTTTTGGCAACGGGAAGGCTCTCTGTTAGTAACTCTTTCCCTGCTGTGCATCTCCCACCGGCCCCAGTACGACATCTTTTTGGAGGGCAGTTGACATCATGTCCCTCCGTAAGAGCACAACTCTGAACCAGGCACTTGACTCCTCAAAACCTCCCAGGGCTTCCCAGTGCCTTTGGGAATAAATAACGCTGAGTTGCTTTAACCTGACATTCAAACCCCCACCCCACAATTGTGTGTCTCTCTTTCCTGCTATGCCAGAGAACATCCTTCCCTGAACTTGCTGGATTTTTACTCCTCTGCACCCTGCCTATGCTTGTTTCTGCCACCCCAGCTGGCCTAGCAAGGTCTGTCTGACACGGGCTCCCTTCCACTTCCCACCTGTGGGTCATGCCTCTGGGCCTTGCTTGGGACTACTCAGCTCATTTGTGTTGTAGTTGTGCCGTTTTACTCTGGAACCTTTCCCTTTCCTGGTTGGGGGAATCACTAGTACTTGAGCCTGGTTGTGGGAAGGCAGCAGAAGCAGAACCTTTATTATTGGACAAAGGTGAAATTCTTGGAAGGCCTGTTTCAGTTTGTATAAAAAGGACAAAGTCACCTGGTGATGATTGCATTTTCTGACCCTCTATTCCTCCCTGGAAGAAACTAAGCTGTGGCTTTTTAGCCTCTAGAAAGAGGACTCTGGTGACAACAAATGTTCTCAGATCTCCTCTGCAGTAGTCCCACCAGATTCCAGGTCCTCTGGAAGTTAACTTCCCTGTCAGCGTCCCTGGGGCACTGCCCGTTCTACACCTGCCTTGGCCCTGGCTCTGACCCTCACCTTCCTGAGCACATATAATGCCTCTGCTCCAACACTTTGACTTTTCCTCTGTTTAGAGTAAAGTCGCAAACAGTTTAGCATCCAGAGCCCTCAAAATCCCCCCACCCCAAACTCCCGTTTCTGTTTTTTCTCTACACCTCCGCACAAACTTTGCAGCATCTGGAACTGCTGTCTTTACTGCCCCTCTGTCACCTGCAGGAAGGCCTCCTGACTGCTCCAGCACTGCCCACCTGCCCCTTCTCACTGGTGTGGAGCACTGTGGCCAGGGGCAGTGGGGAAGGCCGTTCACCAGCAGAGTGGTGGAGCTGTGAGCTGGTCCTGTGCCCTCTTAGCTGGGACCCCCTGCACCCCACACTGCAGTGTCAGGAACCTCCTCCCTTCACAAACTCCAGCTTTAGGGATAACGGCCAACCTGCTGTGGTGGCTTCGCACACATGGTCTCCTTTCCTCCTCCCCACAACCCTCAGTAGACCACGTCTCTGTCACCCATGAGGCAGCAGAGACTTGCCGGGGTCAGACCTGGTGCCCGTTGAGGCTGCAGCCTGGCCATGCACCGTGTAGTGTGTAGCATTGTGCCCTTTCTGAACCTGGACGTTCAGCCGGTAGAGTTGTCATCCTGCAGACAGTGGCTCTGGGGAGAGAGCTGCTGGATGGGTTATGAATTCCTGAGAAAGACTAAAGCTTGTCCTCTGCAAACAATCACACTGCAAGAATTAGGCGGCTATAAACACTTCTGCCTGGAGCACAGCTCTAGAATGTGACCTCAGACCCCAATCTCTGATTCTGGCTCAAAATAAAACTGTGGCCCAGGGCTTTGTGGAGAGCAGGGCATGAGCTGCCAGACTCCTGTCAAGAGGCTGCCCTGTGGAATTCCGCCTTGTCTCCCTCGCAGCAAGTTACCTGGGGAGGCCTTGTTGCTTGCTGAGTGTGCTGGGCCCCTGCCCTCCCTGGGCAGGCTCTGGTCAGGGGTGGCTGGGACTCATGGGAGCTGATTTCTCAGCCCTGTTTCTGGCTGACCCTCTGGTTACATTTAAGACCTGCAGTTGTGTGGCCAGGTTCAAGAGGTTGTTCAGAAAGCTTGCCTGGCATGCACAGGATGTAGGATTGCAACAGACCACTGTGACATCTTGTGACCTCTGCTCTGTGAATGGGGAAGAGAGGAGTAAAAGCCCAGAATCGTGGAATCCATTCATTCACAAGCTCCTCCCCACACAGTAGGATGGTAGCGCTTGGCCCCAGGGCCAGGGTCTTGAGGGTCTTGAGTCCTTGATATCTCCAGCAGCACTAGCAAGCTAATGACAGAGCAGACCCTGTGCTGTGCTGAAGTCGGTGCTGGGCTTTTAATTCTAAATGCACTTTCTTGTAAAAGAGCCTATTTTGTTAGTTTTCTTCTGATTTAGATGTAATTACAAATCAGAAAAGTGGTAGGTTTAGGGTTTCTTTTCCCCCTACGATTCTACTCGTCTGGTTGGGGGACAGTATCGGAGGCTTAAAGGCTGACAGCAGCGTTTGAGAGAGCACTTTATTTTAAGAATGCTTTTCATCATTCTAACAACATAATATCCATTTTTCAAGGGAGGAAAACTGTCTTCGGTGACCGTTTTCCTGTGTTGTCCTGGGCTGTCGTGCCTGCCAGCCCTGCCTGATAAACCTCAGGAGCTCACATACATGTTCTTCTTCATAGCTGACAGTCTGTCTCAGAAAACTTCCATGGCCTCACTTCCTCGGCGGGCGTTCCTGCCTTTGTTTTCTCCTTGGCACACACTCCCCCTTAGGGGCTTCATCTGCCTTTCCCTCCCTGGCGGGCAGCCTCTGCCACTGTCACTCCCCAGTGCCCTGGTTCTCCTTGCCCCAGGGGCTCCTGGGTGCGCAGGCAGCTCACAGGATGGCAGAGTATGTTTGGGGGAGCAGAGTGGGCAGTGAGTGTCCCTGTGTCTGAAGGGAGAGGCCTGGATCGGAAGGGGTCTAGGAATCAGGCAGACGGCTGCCTTCCTTTGCTGTGTAACCCTGAGCACATTTTTTCATTGACTGAGCAGCTTACCATATGCCAGGCTCTGCACTAGTTCCAAGAACCAGAAAGAATATAGACCCTGCCCCACAGCCCCAGCTTAGGAGATTGTAGTCATGGTAAGAGGACTTCATGGGTGTTTGGGTAGAAAGTGACACTTGGATGTGGGAATGTTTTATAAACTGTAAAGTGCAGCACACGTGGTGGGAAGAGTGTTGGTTTCTGGGGCTCCTCAAGCCCCTATTGTTGTGCTAGAACAGGGGTCTGTCCTGTGATGCTTTTAAGTCTGGAGCTCCCTTCAAGCTTGATACCCACCCTGTTATAGGGTTACTGAGTCCCGGTGTGCCTGGAGCACTGGCCTAGGGTATGTGTGCATGGAAGTACAGAGTGGGGTGGGGACTGAGTCCCTGTGTGCCTGGAGCAGTGCTAGGGTATGTGTGCATGGAGGTATACAGTGGGGTGGGGGCTGAGTCCCGGTGTGCCTGGAGCACTGGGCTAGGGTATGTGTGCATGGAGGTTTAGAGTGGGGTGGGGGCTGAGTCCCTGTGTGCCTGGAGCAGTGCTAGGGTATGTGTGCATGGAGGTATACAGTGGGGTGGGGACTGAGTCCCTGTGTGCCTGGAGCACTGGCCTAGGGTATGTGTGGATGGAGGTATAGAGTGGGGTGGGGACTGAGTCCCTG
>CAUYON010077303.1:0-26080 GCA_963573935.1 Arctocebus calabarensis
ATATTACGCAGCCTTAAAGAAAGATGGAGACTTTACCTCTTTCATGTTTACATGGATGGAGGTGGAACATATTCTTCTTAGCAAAGTATCTCAAGAATGGAAGAAAAAGTATCCAATGTACTCAGCCCTACTATGAAGCTAGTTTATAGCTTTCATATGAAGGCTATAACCCAATTATAGCACAAGAATATGGGGGAAAGAGCACGGGTGGGGAGGGGAGAGGGAAGGATGGGTAGAGGAAGGGTAATTGGTGGGATCACACCTACGGTACAGATGAAACCTATTAAATGCAGAATACAAATGTTTTCATACAATAACTAAGAAAATGCCATGAAGGCTATGTTAAACAGTTTGATAAAAACATTTCAGATTGTATATGAAACCAGCACATTGTACCCCAGGATTGCACTAATGTACACAGCTATGATTTAATTTTTAAAAAGCTAATAAAAATATATATAATACTAAAAAGAAAAAGAAAACAAAATATGTACATCTATATTAATTTATGTATTTATGTAGTACATATGTAATATGTATATACATATTAGATATGTCTGTATATTTGTATGCAAATACATAATAGCCTATATGTCTCTAAATCATAGGTATGTAGTAAAACAGTGTGTGTGCACACATGTGAGTATGGATAAAAACACATGTAGATGCACATATATAAATACACATTTGGGTAAATATTGATATAAAAGTACTGAGATCTGAGCTGAGGAGTAAGCTCCATACCCCCATCTGAGATGTTTCCTGCCTTTGTGCTTTTGTATCTGTTGCTTCCCTCGGCCTGAAGTGTTCTTCCAATTCCTTTCAGATGCCAAGTTCCTTCTTATTCTCCAACAACCAGCTCAAGATCTGCCCCTCCATTATGTTGTTATTGTGTGAGATTTTACCGAAGTATTTCTTATGAGTTTCTGTTATTCCACACACCTGTCTTCCTCCAAGACAAGGAGTTCTTCAAGTGCATACCTGGGTCCCCCTTGTAGCAGTCCTCAGGCACACACCACGCACTCAGTAGACACTTCCTGAATGAGTAAACCAAGTCCTCTGATGATCATTAAGACTGACCTGAAGGGATATAAAGACCTCCCCAGGCCGGGGGGGGGGGGGTTGGGGGGGGACCTTGAGAAAGGATGGGACCTTTCTCAAGGGAGATAAAAAGAATGCCAGCCTGCTCCAGGAAGGTGTCTTCCTGGATGGAGACTTCCTCCTCGGGGGAATAGGAAGTGATGTCATATGAATAGGTATTGTGACTAGACCTTGGAAAACTAACTTGATAAAATGATTACTTTCAGAAAGTCAGAAAAATTCAGAAGAAAGTCATACTCTTTGAAAGATGGATAAACAGGCAGTGGCTTTGAAGATGGACACTCCTGCACTTCCCATGTGGAAGATCATATGACCTTTTATGGACCTTAGTGTTGACACTTGTAAGGAAGGAGGGCAAAGAGAATAGTGCCTGGCCTTGGGGCTGGAGGAAGGACTTCACCAACATGCTGTATATGACATTAGTGTGGCTCATGCCTGACCAGGAAACTTCACCTGCTTCCAAGTTCTTAGAACAGAGGAAATTTAATCCAGGGACTTAGGTGGAGTCTGGAAGAACTGAGAGGGACAGGGAGGCCCAGAGAGGTGCCACAGCAGGAGGCTATACCCAGCCTCCTGCTGCAAGGATGAAGGAGATAGAGACCTGAGCTCACCCACCACAAGAGGAAACAGTGTCTGGAAGGAGCCGGCCTGTAGAGGGGCACAGGTGTAGCTGGGAGGATGCCTGGCATCCTTCCTGCTGTCTCTCGTCTCCCACCAGCACTCAGCTGCTGTCTGGATCCACGACTTGGACTCCTCCAGTAGAAAGCAAAGCAGAAGCACAGAGAGAAGTGGATCTCACAGCAAACACACAATCCACTAGCACAATCAATCAGTTATGGCTTGTTTGGGCCAGGAGAGACTAAAAATTCAAAACAATGTGCCTTAAATAAGACAAAAGCCTGTGTCAGGGAAAAGCCCAGGCAGGTGATTTAGGGCACTTACCACATTTACCGTGTCAGATACCCAGGGATCTTCCCTTTCAATACTCCTTGGTGTGTGTCCTGAGCTCATGATCCGAAATGGGGCATCAGGGTTCCGGTAGGGAGGATGGTAGGAAGGACGAGGGAAGAGGGAGAGAGGAGCACATGGACATTGTTGGGTAAAGTGGGGCTCTTCGAAGGTGGGTCAGCAAGTCGATATAATGAATGACTTTAACAAATGAAACAGAATGAATAGTATCAGAGTGTGTCACAGAGTAAACGTATTCCTACATAAAACTTGTTTTAGAAATTATGTGTGTATGTATACCTGACAAAAATGTAATACAATATATAGATATTTCTTACAGTAGGAATGCTATCAAAAAAGTTCGAAGCCACTGCTATAAAGTTAAACTGTTCCAGTTCTGTTTTATCCCATTGGCCAGAACTTAGGTCCCTGGCTGTGCAGAACTGGAGAAAGGGCTGGGAAATGTACTCTTTATTATGGGTAGCCATGCTTGGCTAAAAATTAAGGTTTTATTATTATAAAGGAAAGAGAACAGCAGGGAGCAGGGGCTCACACACTTTGAGAGGTCAAGGCAAGAGGATCACTGGACCTCAGGAGTTTTAAGACTAGCCTGAGCAAGAGGAAGACCCCATCTCTGTTTCTAAAAATAGAAAAAGTAGCTGGGCCAGTGGTCCCTGTAGTCTCAGCTACGCAGGAGGCTGAGGGAGCAGGATTACTTGAGCCCAAGAGTTTGAGGTTGCTGTGAACTAAGGTGACGCCATAGCACCCTAGCCTGGATGATAGATAAAAGAGTTTCGCCCTGTTTCAAACAATAAATAAATAAATAAATAAATAAATAGAGCTTCCCTATTCAAGGACAATCTGGAGTGTCTGCCACATACACAGTCATTATTGTTAATGTTACTGTCAATGGTTGTTACTGACAGAAAGCCACCTCATTCGGGGATGACCCTTGGCAATTTAATGCAGTGACAACAACAAGTGGGTGCCTGAACCCACATGGCCTGGAGCTGGAGGCTGCTCATGTGGGAGGCGCTGAGTCCAGCCAACATCCACTCTGGCGCTGAAGCCAGCTGTCAAGTATACGGCAAATTGTCTCTGCTCTGTAGCAGCAGGTGGCACCTGGGCAGGAGCAGCCAACAGCCAGGGATGACCAACAGGGGACAAGTGTAAGATTGGTGGGGCTCTTGAGGGAGGAAGGGGGTGAGCACTGCGACCAGCCCCCACCTCACAAGTGGAGACAGTGGGCCTAGGCTGCTGGTTGGTTGGATGAATGAGTGAGGGACCAAAACACAGGTTTGTGAATAAATTGGTTTTGGGTGATGATTTTATCATGTTGCTGATATGACATAAGAAATCACATTTCAATTGAATGCATTTTCAAAGGAAAACTATTGTCATACTGTTCCATTAAAAATGCACAACTTTCTTTCACTTTCTGTATATTATGATTACTATTTTAACACTAAATAAACACCCTCCAGGTGCTAAGTAGTAAACAGAACATGTGAAGAATATTGTTTTTTGCATTCATGGTGATGGGCAAAGAAACTGGGCAAAAAACTCAATAGGAAGGATGAAGGTTTGATGATCTAACATTAATTTTATTGGTATGGTACTTTTCATATTTGGAAATATGAAAAAGAGATAAGTCCTTATCTATGGCAGAAGCAGAAAGTAGAAGGCTTGTCTGGGTTCCTTTTTCATCTCCAAAGAACCTCAGGTGCCTCACCCAGAGATTGCTTTAGACAGGATGTGTGATGCAATTCATTTAATGCATTTCATCACCTGTCTGCCCCCTGTAAACATTTAATGTGATATTTCTACAAACATTTCATAGTCTCCACAGTGGTATCTATTCATGAATTTATTTATTCACTTATCCATGTATTATTCTGTGTATCCCTCAATTTAATAAATGTTTATTAAGTCCCCATGCTGCTGAAAAGTAAAATGTTAAAAGACTGGAAACAAACTGCTTTTCTCCTAAAGGAAGTGAACACACTCTGAAGACACCAACACTAATAGGGCAGAGTGACAAAGGTGATGCCTAGCACAGATAGCAGCGGGGTCATCAGGGAGAGGTGTCCACTGCACCCTGGTGGAGGGCAGAGCAACCAAGAAAGGCTTTGAGGGAGGGAATTCCAACTGAACCCCCCAAAGTGAGAGTGCCCCAGCTGGGTGGACAGGTACAGAAAGACATTCTGAGAAGATAAGCTAAGAGAACCCAGGCAGGGAAGTACAGAACTAAGGGTGCAGCCAGAGATTTGAAGGGCTAGTTTTCAGCTAATGCTTGAGCGGTCTAGGAGGGGGCCGGGAGCCTGCAGTGGGTGGACAGAGAGATGCTTGCAGCCCCAGATCAAGTAAGTACTTAAGAATTTCCATTTCAGACCAGGCGTGGTGGCTCACGCCTATAGTCCTAGCACTCTGGGAGGCCAAGACCAATGGATTGCCTAAGCTCATAGGTTTGAGACCAGCCTGAGCTAGAGCAAAACCTGGTCTCTAAAAAAAAAAAATAATAATAACCAGGCATTGTGGTGAGCCCCTGTAGTCCCAGCTACTTGGGAGGCTGAGGCAAGAGGATCATTTGATCCCAAGAGTTTGAGATTGCTGTGAGCTATGACACCATAGCATTCTAACCCAGGTGGACAGAGTGAGACTCTGTCTCAAAAAAAAAAAAAAAAAGAAAGAAAGAAAGAAAAGAATTTCCATTTCATCCTGAAGATTATTTAGAATCATTGATAAGTAAATATAGGAGAAATGAAAGTATTTAATCATATTCAAAAAAGAAAATTCAAGAATAACCTGTCTCAGTGTCCATACTCTCAGATTGCTGAGTGTGTTCTCACTGTAAACAAGCCCTGTAAGGGGAAGTGAAAGCCCAGGTGTGACTGAGGTGACATTCCAAGTACTGGGTCCAACATGACACATCAGACCTAGGGGTTCAGAAGATGAGAATCTGCCATGAAGAGTAGACGGAAATGAACCAGGAAACCTTAGGGTGCTGACTGGCAGAAAAGTACCAGGTCTCCTGGACTCATGTCTGAGGTTCCCATGACATGTCCACAATGAGTACTAGCAGAGGCTTACTGCGCCCTTGATGACTCTCAGCCACCCAGCTGAAGGTAAAGTCGCTGTGCTTGGAGCACACACTCCTGCAGGGCAATCCTGGAATTCTCCAATGTTATAGAGACATCAGTGCTCCTCAGGGTAGGAGCATTGATCTGAGTGCACCCAACGCTGTTTCTGCCTTTTGGAAAGTTCTTCACATGTAGATATTGCTCGCACAGTTATGAGCTCAGTGTCTGCTCTCACTATCAAGATGTGAGCTCCAAAGAACAGGGAGCGTGGTGGTCATTTCCCTGCTCTTCAGTATGTTGCAAAATCCTCAGCATGAATGAAAGATAAAGAATTTTAAAGTCTGAACCTGGTTTGACCATTTACCACCAAGTTACTCATATAATAATTTTAGTTCAAGTCAGTTAGATGACACTAATAAAATAGAACATCTAAGGCTGGGAGCAGTGGCTTACACCTGCAATCCTAGCAGTCTGCAAGGCTGAGGCAGAAATATCCTGTTAGCTCAGGAGTTTGAGACCAGCCTGAGCAAGAGCTAGACCCTGTCTCTACTAAAAACAGAAAAATGAGCCGGGTATTGTGGTAGGTACTTGTACTCCCAGCTACTTGGGAAGCTGAGGCAAAACAATCATTTGATCCCAAGAGTTTGAGATCGCTGTGAGCTATGACACCATGGCATTCTACCCAGATGGACAGAGTGAGACTCTGTTTAAAAAAATAAAAAAGTGTGTGTGTGTATATATATATATGTGTGTGTGTGTGTACATGTATTATGCTAGACGGCATAAATACAACATAGGGGCCGAGTGTGGGAAGCTCCTTTAGGGAGATTATTAGGGTTGCAACCTTAAATAAAATGACCTCCCTTCACATCTGAGCACAGATGGGAAGGAGGTGATGTGAGGAGATATCTTTGTGGATTCTCCATGGATTCCTTGCATTTCTACATGCCTATGAGAAAACCACCTAAGTTCTTTTGTTCTGGGCTGTATTTTCATGGATCTTTGTTTAGTGAACAACCTTGGTGGTTAGAGATAGTGTCTTTCTTTCCACCTTTCTTTGTGGACTTTGTTTCCACCTTTCTTTAGAGGGAAACAAAGGGAAAATTTGGTTTCTATTCAGTATATTCAAGATGTCTTGTCTGGGGCAAAGGGCAATTTTGTTTGCATTTCATTATAAAAAATTTGGGTTATCTGAGTTTGGGATTCCTCCCCTTCAGGCTACCTGATGTGTGCAGGTGTCCACCTGGCCTCTCCACACTGTTTGTGTGAATGGAGCTTGCAGGGCTGGCACAAAGGCCGGCACTCTGGCTCCTATTGGTCCTGTGAGAAATAAAGCCCTTTGCCTCTAACCCAGGAGTCTGTGTTTCCTATCAGCATCCACAAGTCTTTGACAGGCCGACTTGCCACTTTGCAATTTGGGCAGATTCTTGGACCCTTCACAATTCTAAACAGTGAAATGCCCATATTTGGAGGAGGAGTGCTGAGACCCAGGGAGCAGCATGTGAAAAGGGCCTGAGACACTTTCTCTGTGGAATATTATCAGTCTTCAAATTCTGTTTCCTCCAGTAACTGTAAAGTTCTTAAGGACAGCCAATCTTATTCATCTTTGTATCACTAGCATCCAGCAAAATCATTGGTACACAGCAAATGCTCAATAAATGTTTGTTGAAATTAATAGGAAAAAATAGTTGCTGCCTTGGAAATAAGGATATTTCTTAGGCAGGAATCTGTGAAGTATGGTGATTATAATTTCTTTCTTGTTTTTTCTTTCAGGGAGAGGCACATGGTAAAGTGGCAAAAGAACCGAGTTAGGGTCAAGCAGACCTGGGTTTCCATCCCAGCTCTGCTGCTTACCTTGATCAAGTTGCTTAATTTTTCTGAGCATCACTTTCCCTGTGTATAAAATTGTAATCATCTTGTCTTCTCTGTTTTGATGCGTAAATGAGAGGACATAGGAAACACACTAAGAGGCCAAGAAATGATGTATTTTGGGCTGCACACAGAACCTGGCCCGTGACAGAATCTCAGCAACCTGTTACTATTATTCTACCTTTACTAGCTCCCAATTTGAAGGGAAATGGGAAATCGTAGGGCGCCAGCCCCATATACCAGAGGTGGCGGGGTCAAACCCAGCCCCAGCCAAAAACTGCAAAACAAAACAAACAAACAAAAAATTAGAAGGAGGAATGTGGAAAACAGAGAATCTGTGTTCTGGGATTCCGTCTAGCATTGGCCACTTTCCTTTATTTAACTATGAATCATGCTTGCTGATAATCAGAGAAGTTAATATGCAAGTGGTAATTTCTGCCTCCTGGAGTTGCCGGTGTCTTTTCCTCAGGGCCCTGAGTGCACAGGTTCCATATCTTTGAGGCTGGTTGTTGTTCTGAGTGGGAGGCCTGCCAGCAGCGTTAGGCTGAGAATTGTTGCCAACTTGGACTTTGTTTCCACCTCAGAGCATGCAAAAGGAATCATGGTAGCTTGGAAACTCCACATTACTTTTCTGGAAATCAGGCTGAGAGTTTTTCAAAGCACTTTGAAACGGAGTCAAACTGCTGCGTATCTTGGCCAGTAAGTACCCTGAGGTGGTACACAGCTGAAGTGGCTTTGCACTTTCAAAAATATGGAAGAGCTGTCAATTTCCTGAGGACTTTTGATTAGTTCTTCTTTAGCATTCGAGGAACAAAACCATTATTGCATCTCCTTGCTCAGAATTAATGATTCACAGACTTTGCTAATTTCTTTTTTCCAATTCTTTGGTTCCATTTTTTTTGTTTGTTTGTTTCTCTGCTGGGTCAAGAACAGTGCTAGACTCTGGAAATGAATCAGGCAGACACAGAATATGATGAGTGTTTCCTCTCCAGGTAGCTGGTGGACCACACCTCAACAAACACTAAGGTAGAGAAACAGATTTGCAGATGGACACTTGTACAGCATTAGTTTCTGGAATGGAAGCAGAAGAGAGATCTGCAACTCAATCACAGCAAAGGTGCAGGGGCACCCTGCGGAGAAGAGAAAGCCATCAGACAGGTTCCTGGTGATCTGTAGTCCTCTAGGAACAGTTGTGACCCAGTCTGTGACTAGTTTTTTTGTCATTTTATAGTTCAAATAGTTAATATAGCCAATAGTGTCCTCTCTGTATAGAATGGATGACTGGACTTGATCTGTAGAGTTATATCAATAAAAGAGAGAAAAAGGAATCTGCTATTAATAGAACTTCTAGACTAGGTCCATGATGAGAGAGTCCTGAAGCCAAGTTAGTTCTGGGTCTTGGTAATAGTCTATATACAAGGACACAGGTGCTATGCACTCCCCTCTTGCTTCTCTTTAGACTGTCTTTCTTAGCTCATTTGTAATGTTTGCTCCCTCAAAGCACACACATATATGTCAGGCATCACAAGCAATATATACACATCTGTGTGTGTGTGCATGTGGCTATGATCTCTGCCATATACACATCTGTGCGTGGATATGGCTATAATTTCTGCTATACACACACACACACACATATATATCTGTTGATATAACTCTACAGATCTGTGTCCATGTGTATATGGCTATAATGTGTGTGTGGCTATATAGTATATGGCTATATAGTGTGTGCGCATATATAGCTATAATGTCTGCCATATATCCACATCTCTTATGTGTGTGTATGGCTACAATTTCTGCCATATATACATATGTGTGTGTGTAAAGCTATAATTTCTGCCACATATACACATCTGTGTGTATGGCTATAATTTTTGCCATATATAAACATCTGTGTGCCACATATACACATCTGTATATATGGCTATAATTTTTGCTATCTATACACATCTGTGTCTTTGTATCTGGCTATAATTTCTACTATATACCTTAAGGGGTCTGTGGTTCTTACAGCTTCCTCTCATGTCCTTTTAGTTTCAGCTACTGCTTCTAATGGCTTTTTTCCTCCAAGCTAAAATTTTTGAGAATGAAGATTTGTCCCAGTTTGTTCTAGCTAATATTTTTGCCGTGCCTCAGGTGCTACAGATTGGCTACCTTGATGTCACACACCCACATGGTTTATTCAGTCCCCCCAACACCCCCAGAAAATAATTAACCAGTACTGAGCAGAGGTCAATTAGTAGGACAATTTAACTTATACATGTATGGACAGGGAGCATTAAGGGTTAGAAGTTGGTGAGGCAACAAGTTTTATTGGTCTCTCATGTAGTAGCATACGTGAACGTTCTCTGTTACAGCAGACTAATAGCTCAGAGCTTGCAATTTGGTGTTTGAAAACCTGGGTTTGCACACCAAAACCATCAATGAAAAGTTGTGTTACCTTGGGCAAATGCCTGTTACTTTGAGGCTTTTCCCTTTGGCAACATAGGATTAGCTACATACTCCTTTCTGGGTATTGAGAACTCCTGGATGGCATGAGCTTCTGGGGAGCTTGCTTGTGGTCTGCGCTGTTCATAAGGCTCGTTGGAGGTTGGTTGTTGCGTGATGGCCATTTGGGCGGTCAATGACACATTGGTAAAAGCTGCTTTTGAAATTGTATGGGGCAAAGAATGACTACAAGCTCTTGATGGCAAGTAGCAAAGAAACTTTATTTTTCCCCAGCTTAAATAGCCAGGTCTGCATGTACACACCATCAATCAACAATCACATGAATGCATTGTAAAAATTGATTATTTTTCTCACAACACCTATGAATTTACTGATTAACAAATACACATTCTTCTAACTTTAAAAATAATAATTTCACAAAACATATTTTGACTGTTTAACATTTAACTGATATCACAAGGCCACAGCAGGGGAAAAAGATGATTGTATTCTGGAGGCCTATGACCACCTGGAGGCAGAAACTCATTGTTTTGCTAAACCACAGCTTGCAGGTTCATAAGACTTACTGATGACATGCCTTGCATGTCTCTGTCCCACCTGCCTGAGAGAGAGCAATGACATATAGGCTTTTAGCCTATAGGTAGTCTATAAGATGCATGTTCCAGGACCTCCGGAGATCCTGCTTCTGCAGACAGGGCAAAGCACAGGGTTCACTGTTTGTTAAGCATACCCCAAGACTATAGTTGACCCATTCTCTGACAAACACTAATGTGGAGAAAACAAGGATTTCAAATGGACAGTCATAATGGTGCTTGTTCACTGCTGGGGAGACATTAAGTGGTGATACAACCTAGAGCTTTCAGAACCCAAGAATAAGCAATAAACTCCCTGAGCATCAGTTTCCAAAAAGCTTCACAGAAAAGACATCTCAGTGACTAGATGTGGGGGCTTATCTTGTGCAGAGAAGGGGAAGGTGAGACTGGGGCATTTGGGAGTACAGAGTGGCTACAGTAAATCCAGAGGGGCAGTCAGGCCTGAGCACAGAGAACTTGGTTATGTCACACTTACTTCTCTCTGGTGCAGTAAATCAGACACATTCAGATAGTGAATGACAAATTCAGACTTGAATTTTAGAAAGACAATTTTAACTTCAGTGTAGAGAACAGATGACAGGGAAGCAATGGACTGTGTGGAGACCCATGAAGAGACTGTGGTCACAGTGTATGTGGGCAGCAGTGAGGGCCCCAGGCCATGGGTATGGATGGGGTGCAAAGGACAGATATGAGAGCTACATAGGGCTGGAGTGGATGTAGAGTGAGCTACCAAGCTTGAGGAGGGGTGATATCCACCTAGACATGCCTTTAAGGATAGATTCAGGTGGAATGTGGGAGAAAGCAGTAATGAGTTTCCATTCAGATCTATTTAATAGGGAAGGAGGGAAATACTTGGGAAAATGGAGACCCAGCTCAGAAGGGAGGTTGAGCTTTGTTTAGAAGTGGGCAAAGCTCCTGTATTTTGATAATAATTGAAGGCATGGGTGTGGCTAAGAGTCCTTTAAAAAGAACCTTAGAATGAAATAAAGGTGACATAGGATTAGAATCCGAAGAAATAAGACCCAAGAAATACTCATATGTAAAAGATGGGCAATACTGAAGAGGCCATTTTGAAGGAATTTCAGTATAGTTTGGAAAAGTGGAACAATTTGGTGATGGTGATCTTGATGAATCAATACAAAAATTTAATAATGCAGTAAATAATGCTAGTTGTAATTAGTTTTGTTCTTTACTCTTCCACTTATCACATGGATTAGTATGTTTCCTCTTACTATCATGTGCAAAGGTGTAACAAAGAAACTAAAGTTACAGGATCATCTCTTTAAAAAATGTCAGCTCAACTCTGGGGATGGAAGACACAGGTAGGTTTTTATCCCATTCTTTTTTTTGAGACAGAATCTCACTATGTCACCCTCAGTAGAGAACTGTGGCATCACAGCTCACAGCAACCTCAATCTCTTGGGCTTAAGTAATTCTCTTGCCTCAGCCTCCCAAGTAGCTGGGACTACAGGCGCCCAACACAATGCCTGGCTATTTTTGTTGTTGTTGTTGCCGTTGTTTAGCAGGCCTGGGCTGGGTTTGAACCCACCAGGCCCTGTGCATGTGGCTGGTGCCTTAAGCATGTACAGTTGCCAAGCCTTTAATTCCATTCTTAAATCAGTAATTCAAGAATATCATTTTCCAGCTCCTACTCTGTACTTGTGTGGATGATGTAGAGGTGAAGGGAATGGTCCCCACACTCAACAAGCTCACCTTAGTTCCAGCCACCTTATCACTATCAGAATGGACAGTATTAAAATGTCAAAAAACAACAGATGTTGGTTTTGATGCAGATAGAAAGGAACACTGTACACTGTTAGTGGGACTATAAATTAGTACAAGCTCTATGGAAAATAGTATGGAGATGCTTCAAAGAAGTAAATGTAGACTTACTATTTAGTCCAGCAAGTCCATTACTGGGTATCTACTCAAATTGGAAAATAAGTCATTTTATCAAAAGACAAATATTTATCACACCATAATTCACAAAGATGTGGAATCAACCTAAGTGCCCATCAATTCATGAGTGGATAAAGAAGATGTGGTATGTATTAATAAATACTATGAAGTACTACTTACCCATAAAGAGGCATGAAATAATGTCTTTTGTAGCAACTTGGATGGAACTGGGCCACCATTATGCTAAGTGAAGTATCTCAGGAACCGAAAAACAAACATCATGTGGGAGCTAAGTGATGGGCACACACAGGCATAAAAAGATGTAGAAGCCATTGGAAATCAAGAAGAGAAGAGGAGAGGGGGGGAAAGGGGTGAGAGGTAAAATCTTATCCATCGGGTACAATGAACACTATTTTGGTGACTGGTACAATAAATGTCCCAACTTAAGCATTATCCAAGATATTCATGTAACAAAAACATTTGTATGCCCTGGATATTTTGAAATTAAATATAAAAAAGTAAAGTAAATGGCTCGACACCCGTAAGCTCAGTGATTAGGGTGCCAGCAACATACACCCAGGCTGGTGAGTTCCAACCCGGCCGGGGTCCTGCTAAACAATGACAACTACAACAAAAAAATAGCTGGGTCTTGTTGCAGGTGCCTGTAGTCCCAGCACTTGGGAGACTGAGGCAAGCGAATCCTTTAGACCAAGGGTTTGAGGTTGCTGTGTGCCTTCTACCAAGATCGACACAGTGAGACTCTGTCTCAAACAAACAAAACAAAAAAGTAAAGTAGACATCTGGATACTAAATGATGGTGCCGCCAACATTGGGATATGCCTGCCCCAAGGAGGACATAGGGAAGATTTAACGTGTCAGAGAGCATGCTGACTGTCAGAAGGGATCATAATGTGGTGAAAATAAGCCACAGAAAGGTTACAAGAGAGGTGAGCTTCAATACAATATAGTTAACGAAGTAAAACAGAGGTTCTGCTGTAAAATTGAAAGAGTACAAAGTCAAGGTTCTAGTCCTGCTACCACTTCTATTAGCTACTAGGCCGCCCTGGGGGAGTTCTTTAGCTTTCCTTGGAATGGCTCTGCTGTCTAGAATCTGCGAGCAGCACCCTAACAGTGAGTGGAAGGGAGATTGGCCGCAACACACACCATGCACTTTTTCCAGGTGTTTCCAACAGGTGATTTCTCAGGGAGCCTGAGCCAGAAGTTGGGACAAACAGGAAGGCTAACCCGCCTCCCTGTGCTTGGCCTAACAGGTGTGCACAGCTGACTCTTTGTGTGTTCGTGGTCGTTGATGGGATCATATGGTTCATGTCTAAAGAGAGACAGAAAGAAATGTGTGGCGTTTAAGAGCAAGGGCCTTGGAGTAAGTAAGACTAGTGCTTATCTTATCCCCTGGGGGACCGTCAGCAATTTATTCCACCTCTCTAAGCCTCAGTCTTTGTTCCTAAAAAATTGGGATAAAGACATGTACCTCGCGGGGGATGTAGTGGATATGGAAGAATATTGTGTGCAAACCCCGGAGCACGGTGCCCAGCACACAGCAGCTGGTCACAAAAGGATGCCTGCGGCCCGTCACGGCTGGCCGCGGTGATTACTGACACCCAGGAAAGGAGGTGGACGCACAAATGGCAGTCGCTTCCTTCCGCAGTCGCCCCTGGGCAGAAAGCCGGCGTCCTGGAGCTCACAGGGGCTTTCGATGAGCGAAACCAGGATCTGGTGGGACCCTGGAGTCCCTCACGTGAACGTAGGCGGCGACAGCCAGCGCGGGTCTATCTCCGCGGCCCGGCGGGAGTCCGAGGCGAGCCTGGTCTCCCGCCCTGGCGACTCCGGGCGGGTTGCGAGGCGGGAGCCAGGACGGACGAAGAGGAGGGGCGAACGGGCCTTTCCCCGCCTCCCTCCCGCCGCCATAAATCACCGCCGCTGCGGCGGTGGCCGCGCCGGGAAGTGCACAGAGCCGGAGTGCTGCGCGGTGGCACCAGACGCCGCCCTCTCCCTGCAGCTTTCTTTCTTTCTGTTGTGTTTTGTGAACCTCCCCTTCCCCGGCTCGCTCGGGCGGCTGCCGCTTCTCCCGGAGCGCCGCCCCGCTCCCTCGCCGCCGCCGGGAATCGAGGAAGCCACAGCCGCGCGGCCCGCTCAGCCCGACCTGCGACTCTCGGCTCTCGGGAACGCCCGCTGCGCCGCTGGGCCGTGCGGCCGGTGCGGGCGGGCTCCGGGGGCCGCTCGCGCCGCTGTTTGCTCTCCCGCCCTCCGCCGAGCCGGGTGATGGTGGCTGTCCGCGCCCCAGCGCAGTAGCCGGCGCCGCCGCGGCGCTGAGACCAGTCTGCGGAAGAGGGAGAAAGTTTTGCTGGGTGCGCCGAGTGGGCCCCGGGCACACCTCCCACCACCTCCTCCCCGCCTCCCCGCGCCCGGAGCCGGTTGGCGGGGAGTTGGGAGAGGCAGCATGGCCCGACCACTGGAGGAAGAGGAGCCGGCGGGAGCGGCCGCCCTGACCTGCGGCAGTCCGGGCTCGCCTGGCTGGGCTAGGGCCGGGGCCGGGACCCGCCGTCCGCCCCTCTGGCTGCTCTGCCTGGCCGCGTGCTGGCTCCTGGGCGCCATGGCCGATGCCGATTTCTCCATCCTGGACGAGGCGCAAGTGCTGGCGAGCCAGATGCGGAGGCTGGCAGCCGAGGAGCTGGGGGTCGTTACCATGCAGGTAAGGGCCCTCTTCGTGTCTCCGACCTTGCCAGGCGTCCTGCTAGTCTCCTCCGCGCCTTCCGCTGTGCAGGTCCCCTTGACCGTACGTCGGTTCCTCTTGCGTGCGCACATACCCCTTTCTCTCCGGCCCCCTCGCTCCTCTGCACAGACCCCTGCCCACCCACCTGCTCTGCATGAACTCGCCTACCCCCTTTTCCTCCGCAGAACCCCTGCTCTCTGTCCACTTCCCCACCACAGCACCCCCCGCCCCTCTTTGCGCGCCTGCTTCTTTATCTGGAAAGGGTTCTTGGGTTTCCTCGTATTCTTTTCCCTCATTTGCACACCTTCCCCTAGTAGAATTGTTTCCTCCTCGTCAATCCTGCAGACTCCCCTTCCCTCTTTGTGTCGCCATCCCGGGGCGGGCAGCCCCGACTGGCTCCTGCGATTTTCCGAGGCTCCCATAGCGGCGCCTCTTTGATCGCGTCCTCGGGCCCCGCGCGGAGCCGACGGTCCCGGGAGGGGGGAGCCGCGGTGTGTGCAGCCACCCTGGGACCCGCGGAGCCCCGGGCCTGGGCGCACGGGGAGGGGCCCGCCGGGCAGATTCTGGGTGCATTCCGACAGTAGTCTTGGTGGGGGCTCTTCTTGTCTCTTTCCGCTTCTCCTGCTGTGGTTTTCGTGCTGTCCGCTGTATGATTTTTGTTTTGTGTGTACCTTTTTGTGGTAAGAAAAAGAGTAAAGTGAGTAAGGTCCCAATTTTTCCAGATGTTTACCTTGCTGGTCGGGGATGGGGTGGAGCTACAGAAAAATTGCCCGCAGCTATTAAGGAGCCCTGGTGATGCTACCTATGACCTATAGTAGTAAAAATTGCTAAACAGCAATCACCCTTATCTTAACCTACTTGACAAAGAAAGCCACAATTAGTAGAGGCCGAGATGGCATTCTGAGTCCGAGACCTGAATGCTGTAACATTCTTGCGTCTTAAAGTAACACCATTCTTTCTCTATACGTTTTGACGACAACCATGATGAATGTGGTCTTCGCTCGAGCGAAATTTCCAGGAATGTGTGCTTGGGGTAGCTTTCTGATTTCCATCGACTGTGGCCACTCCTTTTACCTCCCACCGAGGGAGGTGTTTGGGTCACGTCGGCATTCCGGTTTCGGATGTCTTTTTTCTTTTTCTTTTTAACTTTATTCCCGACTCCAATCACCTCCCAAGGCGGATAAGATTTTACTAAACCAAGTTCCACAGACAGTTTTTATTCTACCAAAAGACAATTGGGATTTTTTTTTTTTAAGGGTGAGGGAAGATTATTTTGCTTGAAGGGAAAGTTTACGAATATTTGCTAATGCCACAAAGTCAGATTTTTTATTTGCATAACAATAGATAAGCCTTTAAGTTACATAATTTAACTACCCCTTCTTTTCCTTGCTGATCTTTTAGGTTCTGAGTCAGTTAAAATTTTTCCGTATACATTTCTGATTTGTGATTATTGCTGCCTTCTTAGAGTGAAGTGACTTTTGAAGGAGATGGAAAACTAGGGTTTTCTTTTTAATGGTGAATGATCCAATTCAGAACAGAACAGAATTGTATTTTTGCATGGAGGCACCCCTTTTAATAAAGGAAATTTAATATATTGGTATTTTGAACTGTCTGTGGAATTAGTCGAGAAATTACTAAGGTTGGTCAAGAAATCTTAGGGATCTCTTTCCCTTCCCCACCTAAACTAAAGACTTGCTTTTTCTAAGTGCTGATGGCTGTTTTACTGTTTCACACCTAGTCCTTGACAAAAGGTGAAATGGGATCCCAACTCATTGTCATTCCAGTAGGGATACTAAGCAAATGTAATTTTAAAAGACTTCCCAGTTGAAAAAGAGACACTTTAGGAAAAAAAAAGCTCTGATCGGTGGGGGGTTTGTGCCCAAATGGCCCTTTTTCTCCACCCAACTGGCCTCTTTCTAACACCTTTGCAGTGGCTTTGTGGAAACAGACCTCCTGTGGACAGGGTTTTGTCTGGCAAAATGAGACGTGTACTCTCTCTCCTCTCTCTCTCTCTCTCTCTCTCAGATGCACATACTATATTTAAATTCCTCTTCTTGAGCTGTGCATTGATCTGCCACTTGCCTTTATCTGGGAAAATTAGAGAAAGTTTCTTTTTAATTTGGACTATTGGGGGAATACTGATAATAACTGTAATGCAGGTTAGATGTCTGGCCTTTAAAGTGAAGCTATTAAGCCCCATATTCTTAAGTAAACCTTTGGGATTTGTTCAATGGGTCTGAAATCGAGTGGGTTTAGTTATGTAAAGTGTAGATTATGTGATAGTCCTTTGCAGAATGCTGGGCTTTACATATAGGTAATATGTTATTCAGAGGTAGGTGGCCTCACACAGATGCTCAGGTGAGGTGGAGCAGAGAGCAGATGAGCATGTGAAGATGCAGAGGGGGAGGAAGTTGCATCTCTGCTGAAAAGAATACCTTCCCTCGATCACAGGACTGACTTCCTTCATTTGACCTTGGCATTACAAGCACAACATTGAAATTTTGTGGCCTTTAAGACAGTACTATTTTATGAGAAACTTTCTGTAGGTCTGTTCACATGTAAAAAGCCAATTTTCAGACTTGCATATTTCTTCTGCTGCTGAAATTCTCCAAAGACAATTAATAATTTTGAGAAATTGCAAAGTTGCCCTCACAATAGGCCTGTTGTTTTGTAGCATTTAAACAGCTGCACATACTACCCACTACGGGTTGGGAGGGGTAGTTCTACAAAAACAACCACCACCCCCAGCACCCACCCCTCCTTCTTTCAGCACTGTTGTTTTTGTGCTAGCTTCTAGAGAAGGCACTTTGAAAAGCAGTCTGTCATAAAGATTTTCTTGGAAAGATTTCTAATGAAGCTGCCTATTCATGATTTTTTTTGTTGTTCCTTCACAATAATTGGCAAAATTAAAAAAAAAATCTGTAAAATGAGTTGCTCCAACCAATTTTGCCAGTGCCCTAGGAAAGCTGCCCCTGAACACTGCCCCCTGGCGGCAGACATCACACATCATGAGTAAAAGTCAAAGACTTAATGATAGTCTGTGCAGGGGTCTGCGCAGTGAAACCATCAACTCTGATGTTGCGGTCTGGGAGCATTGAGTAGCTGTGACCACGGAGACTTGTTTCTGCCTGTTCATTCATGCAACAAGTTTTTATCAAGGAGCATTGTGGAGTGGAAAGATCTCCACATTGGAGCCACAATTGGAGCCGGAGTATTCCAGCTCTGCCACTTACAAGTTGAGTGATTTTACCTGTAATACTGAGGAGGATAATTCTAGAGATTTGCTCTGTGGACTTCATGAAAACAGTGCTTGTGAAGGTACCTGTTAGTGTTAGGCTGGGGCTGAGGAGTGTTGATGGATATGGTGGTTGTAAAATGGGAAAACTACTGAAAGCCACCTGAACTTGGAGCCCTTTGCTCTAGGAGGTCACCACAGATGTTCCAGCACAGCCCCTTGAGGATATTCTGTTCTTCTTTATATCCTGAAGCAGGTGGCGAAACTGCACAGGTAAAGCAGCAAAGTGACAATGCTGGAAGGCCTTGTTGGAAGGCCTGTCTGGCTCTGGGAGCCATTTCAGCAGGTACTTGTGAGGCCCATTTAACATTATATGACAATACAGGATTCCTAACAACAAGGACCTGGCATGGGGCCAGCGTGCCCACCTTGATGTTAGCTCACACAGCTCTGCTGGCCTGGGCACACTCACTGTGAACTTGGTAGACAGACCAGCAGGTTAGTCTGACAGCTGCTGAATGGGGTCTGAGAGGGAGGGAGGAGTGGGGTTTCTTTCAGTTGTAGCAGAAGAAATAGCCAGAAACAAAAGTTCACAAACAAAAGCTCATAGCAAAAGAAGAGCCGCAGCCAGGACAGAAGTAACTTTAGACACTGAAGATTCAAGAGCAGCGTGCCCACAGCTGAAAGTGGAAGCTTTGTGTGTGTACCCAGCAATGGTAGATTCATTGTTCATCTTGACATGCATCCAGCCAGCTTTGGGGGGGCTGCTACTATGAGGGGTCTTGGAGTTGGACTAAGTTGGCAATAAAAGGTGACTAAAGCCTCGTCCTTGCCCTTAATCTCTCAACGAATAATGGAAATAGAGAAAGAAATGTCATGATATGGGTTATTAGGAAAGGTGTTGCATTGCAGTGGACTGGTGTGATACTGAAGGGAGAGGCAGAGCATGGTGGGAGCAGAGGAGCCTTGTTCACACCCTTCTGGGGAAATCAAGGTAGTTGGCTATTTCACCCTTGGCCTTTTCAGTGACATGTCCACGCACAAAGGCCAGTCCTGAAAGTAGCAGCAGCCTCAGATGTGAAGGGTAACCCAATTAGTCATTTATGGGACATTTCTAATTCCTTTTGGTGGTGCTGGACAGGCTAGCTAGTGTGTCTGGAACATCTGAACAGGAGGTTGTTCTGCCACTTCACTTGATGTCTCGCCTTCTCTTTGGCCATCACCCCGGAGCATCTGTGGTTACTGGACATGAGTGTCCTGCTGGCTGTGTGGCAGGCTGGTTTGCAGTCATACTTAGCAGGTGTATATCCTGAGTCACGTGTACCATACCAGGAACTACCTGGCAAGGAATGATTTGAATCCACATTCTAATTCCACAGAGAATTTTTTTTTTTTTTTTTGGTGTGGGGGGAATCACCTGTATTGCAAATAATGTGTTTAATTCTATGCCTGTATACAATATAAGCCTTAGTAGAAAATCTGCTGTTATGTATATTCTTTTGAAAGCTAATATTTGTGGAGTACAAGAAAACTGACCACTGATAGACCGATGCCAAGTTGAAGTTGTTAAGAATGAGCCTGAGGGGAAGCGTGTTGGGTGACTCTGATGCTCAGCCCTGTGTGTCAGCATCCCTCCACTTCCTCTTCACTGATGCCTGTCTTAGCTGGCTTGGATGGACCTTGGTGCTTACTCTTGTTTTTCCGGCCTACTGAACTTGAGTCTGGGAGGGATTGAGGAAGGGGAAGGAGATGCTTTACACTTGGTAACTCGTTGATGCTATTTCTAGTTGCTGCTTGAGGAGTTCCTTCCTTGAGCTTAAGTGGATGAGCAGACAGGAACCTTGCAAACCTCTGGAATTTTGGTGTTAGGCAGAGAAGGATTTATTTTGGATCTGCTTGGACTTGGTTTATTAAAACTCAAAAGTGAAGGGATAACAATTTTGACTCAGGTGATTATTAACTGTGTAACTCCTGGCATGCTTCACATAGCTAATAAGGGGAATTATGTATTTTTAAAAAAGTGTTTAGGACATAGCCTAACATAGGAGCAGCCAGTAAATGGAAAGAGAAATATGGAAGTAAACTTTCAGTACCAGGTCACAGAACTTGGAAGGGAACAGACATGTAGCTCCTGGGCCTGTAAGAACCAAAATCTGAGCTTACAATCTGCAGATTTCAGGGTCCCAAGGTCTCAGGGTAGAGCTCGCAGACCTTGGGTGTGGTGCGTGGTCATCACAGTGGTTCTCAACCTTCATAATGCCCTCCACAACCCTTTAATACAGTTCTTCATGTTGTGGTAATCCCTAACCATAAAATTATTTTTGTTGCTACTTTGTAACTGTAATTTTGCTGCTGTTATAAATTGTAATGTAAATGTCTGTCTGATATGCAGGATGTATTCAGGCAACCCCTGTGAAAGGGTCATTCGACCCCCAAAGGGATCGCGACCCACAGGTTGAGAACTGCTGCTTTAGGGTTTCTGAAGAAAATGCTGGACTTGCTATTCACAGTTATTTACTCTCTTTTAAACTTTTTATTACGAAGATTTGAAATATATATAATGGTAAAGAAAACATACTTCTGACCCAGCTCACACAGTTACTCACTCGTGGCCAGGCTGGTTTCATCTCTGCCACCACCACCACCCTTCCAGATTATTTTGAAGCAAATTCCACATTATTATAGATAATTTTATCCATAACATTTTATTGCATCTTTATTTAAATCATTTCTATATTTTTGTTTTATAATGTACCTAAAATATTGGTACACTATCTATAGAATTTGCTGTTGACAAATATAAATATTTTGGAGGTTGTATACTTACATTTTTTAATGATGATGTATGTGCCTGTATAAAACCATTGCTGAGTTCCTGACAGCTTTAGGAATATCTTTGCCCAGCAAACTCCTTAGCTTTCCAGATGTAATGCCAGGCTTCTTTTGGGAAACTCCTTGTGGTCTTTCCCTGATCATGACATCTGGCCTTTGTTATCATGCCTAGTTTTCCTCACAAGCCATTGAGGGTCCTTGCTCTCTCAGAAGCCAGTAGATAGTCCAGGTGCACACACTTGACTGGTGTAGCAGGAACCACATCTGCTGCTTGCCCCTCCCTCGCCCTTTCCAGAAGAGGCAAGAGTGAGAGGAGTACAAGGCAAGATGAGCAGATGAGCCATGTATGGGGAGAGGATGAAGAGGAAGAGCTGGGCTACTGTACTTGTCTTCTGATCAGTCTATCAGCAGATGCTCACTGGGGGCCTCTGCAGAAAGGGAGGCTGGGTGAGGAGAGGAGTGGCACAGGACAGGCAATGCCTTCTCCCAAGAGCACTGTGGCTATACCACCTTGGATGGCTCAAGACAATGCAGAAAGAAATGCTAAAACCTGAGATCAAGAGCTCACCATGGCTGCTGTATCTGATATTTACAGGGTCAGCAGATGATGTGAATGAAGTAGGCTCAGTGCAGGTCTGGGGGGTGGGGGTGATGTGGATGCTGTTGACTGATGGTGCCTTCCAGGCTGGAGGGGCAGGCACTGTTCAGCTCCTCTGCTTGCTGCCCAGGGGCAATGTGGTCACATGGCTTTGTTTTTCAGAAGCTGGGTATCTTTTTTGTGTGTGTTTGTTTGTTTTGTTTTTTGGGGGGGGGTTTGAGACTGAGTCTCACTATGTTCCCTTTGGTAGAGTGCTGCGGCATTACAGCTCACAGCAACCTCAAACCCTTGGGCTTAAGAAATTCTCTTGCCTCAGCCTCCCAAGTAGCTGGGACTACAGGCGCCCACCACTATTCCCAGCTATTTTTTTTTTTTTTTTTGCAGTTGTCATTGTTGTTTATCAGGCCCTGGCTGGGTTTGAACCTGCCAGCCTCAGTGTATGTGGCTGGCACTGTAACCACTGTGCTACAGGTGCTAAGCCTGGGTATCTGTTTTTTAATATGTGAACTCTCTTGAGTTTTAAGATGTTAGCAACTAATGCCAATTAAAGAAAATAAAAAAATACCACTACCACCACCACCATGTAGGCCAAACCAAATACATGTGCAGGCCCAATGGGGCCAGAGGCTACCAGTGAGAACAGTCTGGGTTAAGATTATTCAGTGCTTGGCTCCGTGCTTGTGGCTTAACGGGCTAAGGCGCCAGCCACGTACACCTGAGCTGGCGGTTTCAAATCCAGCCCGGGCCCGCCAAACAGCAATGACGGCTGCAACCAAAAAATACCCAGGTATTGTGGCGGGCTCCTGTAGTCTCAGCTACTTGGGAGGCAGAGGCAAGAGACTCTCTTGAGCCCAGGAATTAGAGGTTGCTGTGAGCGGGTGATGCCACGGCACTCCATCCAGGGTGACAGCTTGAGGCTCTGTCTCAAAAAACAAACAAACAAACATAATTATTTTTAAAAAAAGTTTTTTTGTTAAGGCACAAAGTTTATTTACACTCATAATTGCATCGTGAACAGTTTTGTAATTCATATTTACAGCCCTCCTCCCCAATAAAGATTTTGTATTCTGGATTAGTCCTTCACATTTTCTGATATTTGGTATAATGTTCAAACATACTTCATATACTCTGACCTCTCCTTAAACCACTCACAAATAAATAAATACTATAGATTACTTGAAGGCTTGCTTAGTCTTTTATTTACTTCAAGATGAAATTAAAAGAGTGAAGAATTAATAAGCTGTAACTCAGATAAGTATATTAACTCTGTTCAAATATCACTGAATAAAACTAAAATGAATCGTGAAGTAGCAAACTAACTAACAGACTGGTTATGTCCCATCACTCTCACAGTCTTCGATTATTATGTTGTCTTCCTCTGTGTCTCCTTGGGATGAGAAGGGCTGAGGCTGGCTGGCAGGCAGTTTGCTCCCCCTGTTCTGACTCAAAGGAAGACAGTAGGTTTCAGATTCAGAGGTTTGAATGGGTTCACCCTGAGTCTCCTCTGCACGCTGTCCTCCATCAAGTCCTTCATCTCCACTGTCAGTGTCTATCATTCCACGTTCCCTGTCAGTCAGTGCTTCCATTTTCCATCTTCTAAAATGTCACTTCAGAGGAAGCCTACCAATATCTTGGATAAAACAGATCTGAGCTTGATTTCTCATCGGAATGGTTAGCATTGCAAGGTAAAGTAGTAGCTGAGTTTGAAGGCATAAAGTTGGTTGGCAGAAGTCAGAAAAAAGTGCTTTTGCTGCCGAGCAATTTTCTTGACGCTTTTTATTTATTAGAAACCACTGGGGTTTGTGCAAAGGTCGAAAAATAGATCCTCCATATTGGCAATGAGCAAATCCTCGGACTTTGTTGGGAATGTATCACACACACCTCTTGTAGCTATAGATGTACTATATTTCCTGAGTAAAGAGCATGTATTCCATTTACCACTGAGAAATTCACTGGCTCTCACAATATCATCTATGTCCATAAAGAAATCTACGTAGTTTCGGTGAAGATATAAATTAAATAACTCTCCTGGCTAGTGTGACATTTCTACTACTACTTCAAGTTGAATAAGTAAAGTATCCCATTCATATTCTGATAAATGAGAAGGCAGCTGAGGTGAGCCTAATTCTGTTAAAGATGTTCTTTTACAATATAGAATTTCCCCCAAAGCTTTGAAGAGGAAGAGAGAAACATCTTTGCCACCAATAGCTTGGACTTCTTGATTTTCAAAAACCATATCAGGTTTTTTTCTTTGTTTTGATTTTGACAGTACAGCATCTGATTTTAATGATATTCCTTTATTCTTTGGCCATAAATTGTTCTTTCCTTTAGAATAAGAAAACTGGAGGCTATTTATTGCACTTCTGATATCACCAGAACATCTTTGGCAGAGCAACTCTGGAGAAGTTTTGTCAGGTACAATGATTTTTCCTCCATTCTTGTTAGCTTCTATAGTCACTATTCGATTAAGAAATTTCACCATAATTGTTGGTGCAACAGGATTGAAAGTAATATTTGAGATACAGCACTCTTGAATTTCTTTGGGAAACAATAATCTTTGATTATTATCTCCACTGAGACCGTCAGAGATTATAAATATTAGAAGACATCGGCCAATCTGCATGTACTTCCTTAGAACTTCTTGTAAAATACAAGAATCTTGATAAAACTGGTTAGGTAAATCTTTAACCAGAATTATCTTATCGGTTCTTAGATCTTCTCCAAGCGTCTGTAGCTTATTATACTTTGTTGCTCTTAATAGAAACTCTTTAAAAACTGCTATCTGAGACTGATAGGGAGATACATGAAAGCTTGATTCAGGATTAAACATCTCCTTGAAATAATTTTTTTTTGAAATCTAGTAAAACTGGATTAATCCACTCTTGTATTTGAATACCATGCTCCTTTGTAGTAGTTGTCTTTCCACATCCAGGAGGACCAGTTATTAATAAAATAGATTCACCCTGTTTTGGTTGCCTTTCTAAAACTTGAACTTTTAACCAGGTTTCAACTTCTTCTTCAATTTTCTTTTTATGCACAGTGAGTTCATGCTGAGTTTCTGGTTTGTATTTATCCACCCATGATTCATTTTCAGACAGATATTCTTTTTTTTCTTTTCAAGGAGAGGAAACATCACCTTTATTCATTCCAGAGACACTTAGGTTAGTTATGCACACTAGAAATTTTGAGGGAAAACCTGAAATGTAATTAGTGGTATCAGCAATAAATAACTATTTTTTGATGGAACTGGAGCAAAAGATAAAGGAACTTCTACTTATGAGTAGCAGTATAAGGTATTTTCAGACAGATATTCTTTTGAATTTTCTAAACTGTGAATCTGTTCCACGGAAGATAGCTTTCCTTTTTTTCCAGCTGGAAATCTGCTACTTTCTAATGGGAAAGGTACATTTTTTCTTTTGTGACTTGAATTATTTTCACGTAATGATGTGGCAGTAATAGCAGAGATCCTTGTAGTCTCTGAAAAATCATCAAATAATGGGTCTACCCAGTCTGTTACCTTTGTGGAAGATACCTTTCGTTTAAAAAAAGTTTTTGACATTATAGCCTTTAATAGTTCCCATTCATAGTACACAATGTGTAGTATGTAAAAATATAACTTACCTCCGTTGAAAAGCAGGTACCTGACCTTGATGATGCCAGGTTCTTTCCTAAAGCTGCATCCTCTTGTGAGCAGAGAGGAACGAAGGAGCCCAGGCTCTGCTTCGGGTGGAAGGGCAGCCACCTGGCCCTGCCCAGGCTCAGCACCTGGACTCTTGGAGGTCCCGCCTCCTGGGGACCTTCGATTTTCAACATTTTTTGAGGCACACCTAAGATCCTCTCAGGGCCCACCGGTTGACAATCACTGATCTAGAGAATGCTTGGAATGCAGAGAACTCTGCTGAAATTGATTTAGGGTGCAGATAGCTTCAGCAACTATCAACCACCCAGGCCGCTCCATACCTGTGTCCTGCCTCCCCATGTCCACTTTGAGGACGCCTTGTTAGGTGGCTGGCCTCCCTGGCTTCCATGGTTGGTCCTGAGGAGCTGTACAGATCCTGACTCACCAGGCGCCCCCAGACATGCTTTTATCCCTGGCCTCTTCAATCCATAGGTCACTGGGTGCTATGAGGACTGGGAAGGAACAGGGAAGTAGTCAGATTTGCTTCCCTCGTTTTGCAGAAAGTGAGGCACAGTGGTAAATGACTGTCTGGAGATCACACCAGTGTGAAGTGGTAGATTTGAACTGAAGTCTTGGTTTCATGACTCTTGCTTTTCCCATTTTCCCATTGTTTTGAAATGTGAAAGGAAACTGGGCTTTCTAGTTTATATTCCAGTTTTAAAGAAAGTTTGGCTTAGTTCTTTAATAGCTAAGAACTTAAAGCTGATGGTCTAATTTGACAGCTGACTAAAATTTAAGCTGTCACTTAAATACCTAGAAGTCAGTGAGTCACTCAAGAAAGCTTTAAAAAGTCTCAGACTTCCCAGAATATTCTTAAATTTTTTTTTTTTTTTTTTTTTTTTTAGACAGAGCCTCAAGCTGTCACCCTGGATAGAGTGCTGTGGCATCATAGCTCACAGCAACCTCCAATTCCTGGGCTCAAGTGAGTCTCCTGCCTCCGCCTCCCAAGTAGCTGGGACTACAGGCGCCCGCCACAATGCCCGGCCATTTTTTGGTTGCAGCCATCATTGTTGTTTGGCGGGCCTGGGCTGGATTCAAACCCGCCAGCTCAGGTGTACGTGGCTGGC